>JAKCPI010004993.1:0-59337 GCA_023213315.1 Euborellia annulipes | reverse complement strand
TATATTTAAGTTAATCACCCCCGGGACCGGAAAAAATAAGCTTTTAATCAAAATCGCCCAAAGACTACTAGTACTTTACTGATGTACTTTTTCAGTTTTTTTCGATTTTCTCAAAATTCGCTCTAACGATTTTGATTAAAATTCAAAAATCAATTATTTTTTAGATGCTCTTTCAAATGTATATTCTCGTTTTGCCCTCAAAATTGTTTGAAGCACACTTTACTCTTGTGCTTCATAGGAAAGATAGGAGAAATGGTTGCCATGGTAACAAAATATAAATATTTTCCCATACTTATAAATTTTACATCTGAATTCAAATATTCCCTACTACCGGGAACTAAATACATGTCGACACAAAAAATCTGGTGTGACAAGCACAGAACAAACTGCTAAATTTAATACAAATAAAGTTGATTTATTTATTACTAACAACTTCAACTCCAAAATATTACCTTCTTTTTTTAATGAATATTTAAACAATCAAAAGGTAAAGAAAGAGAGAGAGAAGGGGTAGGGGGGGGGGGGTTAAGGGGTAGAGGTAGGGGGTGAAGGCAGGTGCTCGCGCTGCTTTAGATCCCAGCATACACCCACATATATAATTCGGTGATTCCCTTTCCCTTTAATGTCCGATGACAATCGGCGTCTAATTAATATTGTTGATGGAAGAGACACGAAATAAAATAAAAATAAAAAGCTATAAATTCCATCTTTGATAACAATAAGAATTATTTAAAAAGAATTTCCATTTTTTAAATGTTCTTTTTCATTATTATAAATTGATGTCGTCAAAACCAGAAGGTAGAAGGGGAGGGGAGGGGAGGAAAAAAGACATTCCCTTATTGTAATAAAGGACTGGCATATATAGAAAGGGAAAAGAGCTCGGGTAACTCGTGGTCGCCATCCACGTATTCACTAATTATAGTGAGCCCCTGAGTCTTTAATAGAATTATTTCTTTTAATTATTCTTTTAATTAAAATAAAATTTTTTAATTTGGAAATTTTATTAGTCTAATTATAATTAAATAAATGCGAGATTTTATTATTAAAATAGAACAAAATACAATAAAATTTTATAATTGAGGTGCAAAAATGTAAAATTAATTTTGTGCAAATCCCATAGAAAGGAAATGGTACTTGATTTGAAGCTCAAATCTAAAACAAAATATCAAAATATCTCCTAAATTATCAATTTTATCGATTTAACACCCAAATACAAAATTATTCCTTTTATGATTTTAAACAATTTTTGTTTGAAACAAATTTCTGTATCTTTAATATTTAATGCGTTCTAATCAAAAATTGAGAATTAAAGTGTTTTATCGTTATTGATAATAATTAAAAATAAAAGGGTTTTATTTTAAAAGGAACTATCTGTACGAAAAATTATTATTATTGATATATGAGAGAGAGGGAATGACTATTTATTTATTTTTAAAAGGAATTAAAAACAAAATGTTTTAAGTAAAATTAATTAAAAAAAAAAAAAGAACTAGGTGATATGTTTTAATATATTTATTGGTTCAAATATTTATATTTTATCGATCCCAACACGAAAGACACAGATGTGACAGGCTACAAGACTACATACACACTTTAACGATGACCTATTCAAAAAAAAAAAAATAATAAGATATTAAAAAAAATCGGTTCAGTAAATTCTGAGTCTAAGCGTCAACAAAACAGACTTTATTTGAAAGAATTAGGATTGAAATTTCATTTAAGGAGACACCAGAGAGGGAAAGAAAAAAAAGCATCCACTGCACCGAACAGTTTTCGATTGAAATCACAAAACTGCATAAGAAAGTAAAAGTTTTTGAACAAAATTCTATATTTATAAAAAAAAAAAATGATTGACTTGGAAATAATCTTAAAAAAAAAGAAAAGAATCCTTCTCTTATCTGCACCAATTTTTTCCCCTTCTCTTCTTCCTAAGAACAACACCTGCTGAACGACGGATGGACGGATGCGCAACCTTAAAGAGCACGAGCGACGAAGAAGCCCCCCCCATTTACACAGACACAACATATGGGCAATGTATGAATGAATGAACAAGATGAGGGTGTGGAGGGGCATCTAGGAAGGAAGAAGGATGAATGATGATGATAGTACAACCTGACGATGACTTAGCCACCAACCAAACCACCATCTTGCAAATGGGTCACTGGTTCCTTCATTTTTTTATTTATCCCCCCCCCCTCCCCCCCGCCCCTCTACAACGTCATTTGAATATTTAATAAAATATAAATAAATAAATTCTAAATTATATAAAATTTAATATTTATATGATTAATTATAGAATAATAATTGTGAGATTTAATTCAATTTTGAATTTTCATCTGAACTAAGAAACTAAATGAAGGATTTTTATGGGCTTTTTTTTAAAGAGGATAAATTCCGTAAAAAGGAGTTTTAGTTACTCGTACTAGGGCCGTAGTCGCTGAGGGTTTATGGTATTTAAATAATACTAGCCGCCCCGCCGGCCTGCGGCGGACCCTCGCCTTTTCTTAATTTTGAAAAGAATATTTTTACTGTCTTCCAATCCAGTGCCTGCTTGAGGATTTGTTTACATTCATAGAATACACAAATGCAAAGATCTCCTTAAATATTTCTCTATACATTTCCTATGGGAGAAATCGTAACTTTAGGAATTAATAACTCAAAAAGTTACAAGAATTTCGGGACCCGAGTATTTTTCTGGGACTCTCCATATCGTCCTTTATAAGGCTGCAAAATTTCGTTTCAAAATTCTAACGGGAAGTTGGTCAAACAGAGCGTGACAGACGGACACTCCGCAATTATTATATATATATAATTTTTTATTTAAGATCTTTGTCGGCACCGGAGGCCATTTAGACCCTATCTCTATTTATTTCAATTTATTGGCAGCCAATTAAATTGAAATAAATTTTTGTCGCATGAGACGGGAAAATGAACCTTTGACCCCTAGCACAAGAGGTGGATAATCTACAAAAGTTTTCAGAAATCTTGCCATAAATTATTTGTATTCAGTCGATAATTTTGCAGAAACTCTTTTAATAATTAAATGAAGACAAATTTATTCTCAACGCCGTTTCGATTTTGCCTTCTTCAGAACTTTTTTTAAAAAGGTTATTCAAAATTAGACAAGGATATTAATAATTACAATCTATTTTACATTGGCATCCGTGTGATTATTGTAAAATAGAGTAAGAGAAAAAATAATTGTGTATATAATAGCGCGCTCATATGTTTAGTGTGGCCGTTCTCTGGTGATCGCGACGGTTTCTTTATTCAGACTTGCTTTAATTAAAAGTGCTTTTTAACGTTTTATTTATTTTAGATTTAATTACAGCAAAGAATTCGCTTTTTGTTGTTGTTGTTTATTTATTTATCCAAAGTCAGTCAGTAGTCAAAGTTGAAAGAATTTGCGGAATGTTTAGTGCGCAGGCGCCAGTCTGATCAAGAATGTGCACTTTAATTGCAAATTTATATGCATAATAATAATAATAATAATGGAATCACAAAGACAAAGATAAAATTTTGATTAAGTTAAAAAAAAAATCCGTCAAGTCGTTCCAGAGTTCTTAAATTGATATAATTAAATCTCAATTAGGGAAATTGAATATTTAAAAGATAAAAAAAATATATATATTCTACTTTTATATTTATTGGGATCTATGGGAGAGGCGTGGCTTCACCTGGTGGCAAAAAATGAACTAGCGATTGTAGGATTGAATGGCTGAGCTGATACGCAAGTACTCGTGTTTTATGAGACAAAAAGTTTAATTAAAAATAAAAAATGGGTGTGACGATACAGGAAATTTGTAGGTTTTCTTCTGCCACACTTACTAATAGAAATTTTATTTGTGGAGATAATATTATTGATCCTGGTCATGTTTTAAAGTGAGTAATAGTCATGACAGTTTCAATGACAGACCAAATTCTTGCTTTCTGTTTACAAACAACAAGTTTACGAGAAGAATTTCATGGAATAAATGATCAAATTTCATAATAATAATAACAATTGGGATGGATGCTCGTATAAGGCTGGATTAGGAAGTACCTGTAAGCGCATTTGGGGCTGTACTTTTATTCTGTAACCGCTATTTATGATATCTGATATGATGTTAGCCAAAAAGTGTTTGAAATATTTTATTGTAATAATAAATACAAGATAATTAAATGATAAATTAACTAAAAAATTAATACCGGTAATTAAATATAAAATTAATAATTTTTTTTTTTTGTACTTACAAAAATAATTTAGAAGATTTAAAAAATATCACGTGAATGTGTTTGGAGTGCACCACATAAATCAGCTCTTAAAAAAATACGATATGAGACGCCTTTGCTCGAGCACAATTGTTTTAGAGAAAAACAAGAAAAAGATAGAGGCAAAAATTAAAAAGAAGGCTTCTAAATCTGATAGATTGATTCTTCTACAATAAAATTATTTATAATTTTCACTATACTGTCTTTTTTTGGAAAATAATGAAATCGAACTGTTTCATGGTTAGATGCATGACTTTTACACCCATAAACACAAAGTAGATACACATTGCTTTTATTTTTATAAGGAGAAAATTTCATATTTGTGAATATATTAGTGTATGTATGTATTATTTATTAATCTAACAATAATGTTTACTCGTGGGTTATAACTTTTTTTTAAATAATACAATTATATCAGATGTTTAAATGTTCTTGTCCCTTATATCACGTTAAACATATGAAGGTTTATCCTACAATGGCTAGTTCGACTTTAAGCCACCAGGTAGCGTATTGAAATGCTAAAGATCCCAATTCGTTAATTTCTTCAATTCATATAAAATTTAATATTTACATGATTAATTATAAAATAATAATTGTGAGATTTAATTCAAATTTTTTTCATCAATTTCCACACATGGACTCTGAAACTAAATGAAGGATTTTTATGGGCATTTTTTTAATGTATAAATCGATGTCGAAATTTTGATAGAAATACACGTTTTGAGCCCAAAAAAAGGAACAAAATATTTCAAGAACCAAAAGAGCTATGAGGTTGAAATTTTATATTTAACTTAAATACAACTCTGGCAAGTGACGCGAAGGTTTTAAATAAAATCAGCCAAAGAGTACTAATACTTTACCGATGTACTTTTTTAGTTTTTTTGTAGATTGTCTCAAAATTTGCATCAATGATTTCTATTAAAACACATAGAAATCAATTATATTTTAGATGCTCTTTAAAATGTATATTCTCATTTTGTCCTCAAAATTGTTTAAAGCACACCTTACTCTTTACTGTATTTCACAAGAGATATAGTTAGCATGTTAACAAAATACTATGTTACTAAATTTTACATGGTGATTTAATTAAATATATGATGACAGCAAAAATCTGGTGTGACAAGTAGAGAACAAAATCTGGTGTGACAAGTAGAGAACAAAATCTGGTGTGACAAGTAGAGAACAAAATCTGGTGTGACAAGTAGAGAACAAAATCTGGTGTGTGGAGTAGAGAACAAAATCTGGTGTGTGGAGTAGAGAACAAAATCTGGTGTGACAAGTAGAGAACAAAATCTGGTGTGTGGAGTAGAGAACAAAATCTGGTGTGACAAGTAGAGAACAAAATCTGGTGTGACAAGTAGAGAACAAAATCTGGTGTGACAAGTAGGGAACAAAATCTGGTGTGACAAGTAGAGAACAAAATCTGGTGTGACAAGTAGGGAACAAAATCTGGTGTGACGAGCAGAGAACACAAGAGAAAGTTGTGTGCAATACAAATTACAGACACACCAGATTTTTATTATTTAAAACAATTTTTTCATTAAAAAATAAATAATACTGAATAAACGTTTATTTATTTGTTTTTTTCCGCAGAATTGTTGAGTGTCTAGTACATCACACAACAAATGAGGCGAAAAGGGGGATAATATTCCCAAATTAAGATGGGGTCAAAGGGGGGGGGGGGTGAGAGGGACCTTTTACGAATATTTCCACTTGACAGCAAACAGACAGAGGATATTCGCAATTTCAAAAAAAATTCTTGAAATTTCATTCTTTCTTGTTATTTATTTCTTCTCTCTCTCTGTCTCTGTCTTGATTTTTACCTTTTTGTCTTCTATATACGTAAAATAAAAATGTTTTTTTTTTCTTCTTCTTTTTTCTCCTTATAAATAAATCCGCCGGCGCCTCAATTAGTTACGTGAAAACAAAAGAAAAGCAAAGCAAACAAAGAATGCCTTCTTTCTTTCTCTCTCTCTTTTATCTTTTGTTTGTTCAACTCAAAAAACGGTGGTACAGCACACAGCATGCAGAGAGAGATGCGAGTGTTCCCTCTCAGTCACTCCAGATTTTAGATTTTGTTTTCAAAATATTTTTGACATCACGCTTGGTATATTTTATAAAAATAAAAGGATTTTTATTATATTATACTAGCTGCGCGAGCTAAATAGGGTAAGAGAAAGCAAAAATCTGGTGTGACTGATCGCCTTCCTTCGGTAATCTGTGCTTGTCAAACCAGATTTGTTTTCCTATGAAGTACAAGAGTAAAGTGTGCTTCAGACAATTTTGAGGACAAAATGAGAATATACATTTTAAAGAGAATCTAAAAAATAATTGATTTTTGAATTTTAATCTAAATTTTGTTCAAAAACTAAAAAAGTGCATCAGTAAAGTACTAGTACTCTTTGGCCGATTTTGTTCAAAAGCTTCGTGTTACGTGCCAGGGAGGTGGTGACCTTAAATATAAAATTTCAACTTCCTATCTCTTTTCGTTCTTGAGATATTTTATTCACACACACAGACAGACCATGTCGCGAAAACCACTTTTTTGGATTCAGGGGACCTCAAAACGTGTATATCCATCAAAATCTCGACATCGACATAAATTCAATACTTTCTCTCTCTATATATTAACATATATAAAGAGAAAGTAAAAAAGTCAATTAGTTTCTGAGTTAATAAAAAGAAAATTTCAAATTAAATCTCACAATTATTATTCTCTAATTAGTCATATTAAATTTAAAATTTCATTGAGGACTTTTTAGTGGTGGCTTAAAAAACGTTCCCTTCATCAGCACTTGAGAATTTTATCAAACAACTTTTTCTAAGAATTAAAATATAAAAAAAAAAAAAACACACACCCCTTTTTCCCAACAACTAGCGTTGTTTGTTTTTTAATGTCTTAATTTCGTTGATCGATCAATCATCAGTCCCTGGTCGTTATTTCCGGTGCCTTATGGTCCCCCCCCCCCCCCGGGTCTCACTTTATACGAGCACACTATCGATATTGCTTAATTATAAATAAAAAAAAAAAAAAGGTCCGATAATAATTTAGGTTAGAAAATCAAACAGAACAGAGTGAGAGGTGGGGTCAATCATCAGCCAGCCCTAATTTCTCACTCCCCGCCCCCCCCCGCCCCCTCCGCCCATTGAACATTTTCACAGGGATCGATTTACTTAAAATTTCAGTTAATGATAGGTTTGATGGCCGCTTGGCCAACAAAACCCAATTCAAATAAGGAGAAGGCAACAACAGCAACAATAACAACTTGATCTATTTTAATCAATTATCTCAAAGCGCCATCAAATATGCAAACAAATTTTATTGTATTGGCCGAGATGACAATCAAAGGTGAAAAAAGAATATCGCCCCCCCCCCATGCTAGTTAAATATGTTTTCAACAGGTCTAATCTCTAAAAACAGACGTTAACAATCAAATGGGTGTTAAAAAAGTAATGTGAAAACAATCAGCGTTAAAAAATGCTATTCAAAATGCACTTCCTTGCCTCAAATAGCTATTCTGTAAGCCAGAGCTCTAACATTTAGTAAATAGTGTTAAAAATTAATGCCTTGTCTAGGGGGTGCCTTTAATATTTTAACGTCGTGTTTAAAATAAACATGGCGTCCTTAAACCTAAAAAGTAGTAGCTTTGAAATAAAATGTTATGTTAACGTCGCTGTTAAAATTTTGTTTAGAGAATAGCATTTTTTTTAACTCTATTGTTTCAACATTACTTTTTAACACCCATTTGTTTATTTTAAATTTTAACGCCTGTTTTTAGAGAATAGACCTGTAAATGTGTTTTGAACATGGCGATGTATCGTCTGAAATCATCACCATGAAATTTTCTATACATTGGAAAAAACCCCATGAAAATCCGACAAGTAGTTTCCGAGTTATCAAGAGAGAGATTTAAAAATTTAAATAATTAAATCTCACAATTATTGTGCTATAATTAATTATATAGATGAAATTCAATTTGTTCCTTCTTATTGAAAATTATTAAAATATATTTAATTTAAAATTTAAAAAAATAATTAGCCAGTTTAATATAAATCCTTAATTACAGAATAATAATTGCGAGATTTAATTAATTAGATTTCTAATTCCTTCCATTGCATCAACTCGGAAACTACTTGACGCATTTTCTTGGGATTTTTTGCAATCTGTAGAAAAATTTGCGCTGATTGTTTTAGGATAGTTTTTTATTTGGAGAAAAAATAAAAACAAATTAAATTATTTAATATAATTATAATTTAAATAAAAGGTAAGAAAAATTAAAAACACTAGGTATTAAGATTCAAGAATAGAGTAAATGTCCAATTTGTAAATTTCAATTAATAGCCTACGTATATATACAGCAGCAACTACGTAATAGTAAGCAAAGCAAAGCAGCAGCACCTTTCTCTCTTCATTTATCAACGTCTCTCTTCTTCCTCTTTATTTGTGATCGATCACCAAGTTAATTCAAACAAAAAAAAAACACTTCAACATCAAAATTCATTATGCAAAATAGAAGTTGATTTGTTGGTTGTTGTTGTGGTAAAAGCAAATGAGATTTATTCAAATTAGAAAGAGTTGGTAAGTCAAACAACGGCTGGGGGGCCACGAGGAATCGGCATGTGGAACGGTCCCCGGTATTGAGGCTAAATAAATAAGCAAAAGAGAGAATTGTGAGTGATCCAAACCGTAAACACCCTAGCTAACAAAAAACGTTTTTAGGTTGGTTCCTTATGATAATAAGGGCCTTAAGGGTTAATATTTCCATTTCCTATTTGTGCCTGTATTGTAAGTGGAATGCAGCAAAGTATGAAAATTGAAGCGCGCCCCAATCTCCGTTATTATATTGGCTTCTCTCACCTCTATTTTGTCCAATTGGTGAAAAGATTTATGTCCCAGTTAAGGGCCAGAGTTAATGTCTTCATCGCACCCGACGGATGGATGGGTCTCTCTCTCTCTCTCTTATTAAGGTGGCCAAGGTAGACGATTGTTTGTAGAGAAGCGCCCCTCATAATCATCCTCTACTTCTTCTTCTTCTTCTTCTGAAGCCAAAGAATACTACTAGGCTACTTTGTTAGTTTTTTCGATTTCTATTTTTGGGTATAAGGTGCCTGATTAGAAAAATATCCTTTTTTTAGAGATATTAAATTTTATTAAAAAATGTGGCTCTTATTTTGAATTTTCAAAATTTGTAAGGCCTTAATACTCAAAATCGTGGGGCCACATGGCTAAGAGTTTAATTACTGGTGCCGGGTTGCAAGTAAACAGTTCTATAAATATCTAACAGTCTGTTAGTAAACGAGTCATTTCATTTCAAATCAACACAGCTCCCAACCGGACCATCTCCGATTTTGATGAAATTTGGTGTATTCATTGTACATGATGAGAGAATGAAAAATGCCAAATTACAGAACTGAAGCACAAGTAGAACAAAAGTTATGGCCCCCCCAAAATTTCGGAAAATTTCAAAATCTTTGCAGACAAAAACGGCTGTAACTTCTGTTCTAATAAAGATAGAACTATGAAACAAGTATTTTTGGAAAGATCTTGAAACAAGCTTTAAAATGATGTACAAGATGATCACATTCCAACAATGAAAATAATTAAGGTCATTGACTTTAACCTTTGACCTTGAATATCTCAAAACATGTCACCTCCAAAATTGATGAAAAAAATATATTTGCTTCCTCATTTTACGATAAACAACATATTAAAATTTCATTTTGGGACCACATTGGGAATAGGAGATAAAAATTCATATGTAAAGCCATCTGATGCAAAAAAGCAATAGAAAGCATATGTTGAGTGCAAAAGAATTGCATAAAATATTAACCAATCACAGTTAAGCTGAAAATCTGAATAGGGCATAGGCGTCGGACGTGGGGGGAGCAGAGGACACCCCCCCTGGATTATCCAGGGGAGGAAGCCAAAATCTTATATATCTGGTAGTTGGTTAGCCTATATTACACAGGGCAACAAAAAGGACCTTTTTTTAGTTGACTGAGAATTTGAATCTATTTCTGGGTATTTGGGTCGCACTGATTCCAAAAATGCCATCCGTTTTGCACCATCACGTCAGATTTTAGAGCTATAGAGAAAACAAAATTTTAATAGAAAATGTCCTCTAAAGCGGCTCTAATTTTATATTACCTGGTTTTTTTTACGGCGACACCTTTTAAAAATATGCAGATAGTTATTATACATATAAATTGTAAGTTTCATCCCAATCGGACGTCATTTAGACGTCCCGCAAACGGTTTAAATTTTAGAAAAATCGAATTTTTTCAGTTTTTTTTGCTTTGGTCACCCCTAATACAATTTTGGGTATCCCTGAATGAAAAAAAAATATATTTACGATGTTCTATGGTTCTTTGGCTTTCTAAAAATTATTCATTCGTAAAAATCTGTTAATTATTAAGGAAATTATGTACAAAAAAGTCAGCAAAGGAAAAACACAAGTACACTCACTGGTCGGAAAAAATGAACTTTGTTCAAATGAACGTTTTTGTTCATAATTTCCTAATACTGCTAATACTTTATTGATGTACTTTTTTAATTTTTTCCAATTTTATAAAAAAAAAAAAAAACGACCTAGCTCTGGCTCGGTCAACCCGGAACTAATTAATAATCAGAGTTGGCAAATTTTATCACGCCGAGTATAATACATGGATAAAACTATCACGGATAAAACTAGGCCGATGTAAAAAAAAAACTGAAAAAAAAAGTCCCTGAAAAAAAAATCAGGTTAAAAAATAAATGAATTATATTTGAATTTCCTTTCTCGTCGGGTTTGCGCAAACCCATCCGAGTTTTATACAGTTATATCCGCGATATCTGTATAAAACTTCAAAATCATGTATAAAACCTAGCTATGTTAATAATATCGTTTAATACGTATTGAAAATTAAAGGAAACCGAACTAAATTAATGCATTTTTATTAGGAACCGACCGAATATTCGGTTTCAGTTTCGGTTTCGGCCAAAAAGTAGCCGAAACCTGAGTCTGAAAAGATGGGATGAGACTCGCATGCAAAAAAAAAAGGTCAAATTATTTGCACTTGAGGGAGAAAAAAAATTTAGTCTCCCTAAAAAAAAATAAAATTATTTTCACGGAGGGAAAAAAATTTCAAAAAAAAAAAAAAAAAGTTAAAATGATATGAATTTTTTATAGGAAATACAAGTTTCCTGTTTCGGCCGAATATTCGGTTTCGGTTGAAAATCTTGTTTCGGTCGGACCCTAATTTTTATGTTTAGATGTCTCTCATGTTGATACAAACACTAGATTAGTTCAAAATTCAAAAAGGTCATCTTTAGTTTAAAGACTATTTTACCGACTTTCGTGCAATTTAACGAAGGGTTTAAAGAACAACGTTGGTATCCAAAAAATAGAAATTTTTTTTTAAGGTAGCCTCAATAACCGGATGGTTACAAGAGAGAGAGAGAGGGAGAGGGAGGGATGTTTTTTTCCCTCCCCATAATATGATGGCCTGTTCACGCCTGCGGTGACGAAATTTGCCCAAATAAATCATCAAAACTCAAATATTGAATTGTGGAGCTGAGAGAAGAAATTTCTATATTCTTTATAATCGCTTTTCGTGTTAGTTGTTTGTCTTGAAAGATTTATTATTTAAACACCTTAAAAAAAAAAAGACTACGTTAAATCACAAAGTCGGAATTTTTTTGTACCTGTTTTATTTAAACAAAAATCGGGAACAAATATTATTTGTTGCCAAAGGCGGAATGAAAAGTTATTTAGAAATCATGGAAGCAATTGAAAGATAATTAAAAAAAAATCATATAAAATTTAATATTTATATGATTAATTAGAGAATAATATTTGTGGGATTTAATTTGATATTCAATCTTTAATTTTCATTTGGACTCTGAAACTAAATGAAGGATTTTTATGGGCATTTTTTTTTTTAATGTATAAATTCTATTATTACCTCTATAAAGAATAAGTAATAGCCATAAAAAGAACTCATTTTTATTAAAATTCGATGTCCAAATTTTGATAGAAATACACGTTTTGAGCTCCAAAAAAAAAAAAAAAAAAGAAAACAAAATATTTAAAAAAAAGAGTTTGGAACATTGAAATTTGATATTTAACTTAAATAGGACTATGGCACGTGACACGAAGGTTTTAAATAAAATCAGCCAAAGAGTACTAATACTTTACTGATGTGCTTTTTTAGTATTTTTCTAAAATTCACTTTAACGATTTTTAGTAATGTAGTTGTGGCTGTTGAGTTGTATAAAGGAAGGGTTGCAGGAGCAGAGACTGGCAGCCAGATTTCATTGAAAGTTCTCTCACCTGATGAGCATCATCACGCATAGCTGCCTAATTAATGCAAATAATATATATTTACTTGACATTTATTGGGCCCTGAAGATGGCCTCTATCGAGACCGAAACGTCGGGCCCAATAAAATATTTAAAGAAAGAAATCTGGCTGCCAGTCTCTGCTCCTGCAACCCTTCCTTTATAATTAACGATTTTGATTAAAATTCAAAATTTTTTAGATGCTCTTTCTCATTTTGCGCTTGAAATCTTTTGAAGCACACTTTATTCTTGTACTTGATAGGAAAGTAAGTTTTACATCTTGAATTCTAATATTTCGGTGTGACAAGCACAGAACACAACCGAAGAGTAAGAGGAAGTTGTGTGCTGTGCGACCAGACTTTTTTGACTGCTATTTTTGTATAATACGAAAAAAAAAAAGAGGAAGTAGAGCATGTGTTTTTTTGTTTTCTAAAATAACAATCCTTTGGGCAAGCAAGCAGGTAGAATTTGTGTGATTTCTATTGACGAGAGAGGTTGGTTGGTTGGTTATATGCTAGCTGCTGCTATTATTATTAGGGACTTTAATCACAAGGGATAAAACTACCGCCCCCTTGAATGAATGACTTTGTCTATTATTATTTCGTTTCGTATTTGTAGTTGATGATGATCACAGAACCAAGGGCTGAAAGAAAAAAGGGTGTGAATTGTGTCCAGTGTGAGCGACATGATGAACCCATTAAGGTGTAACATTTTACCCTCCCACTCTCTCTCAGAGAGCCTTTAATTCTCAACAAACACACACACACACACACACACACACACAAGAAAAAGAAGAAATTTCCTGAACAACAATCGAGAGATTTTTTTTTTTTTTAATTGATACTATTGGTAGCCCTGATTCTAAAAATGCCATCAGAGATATATGGAAGAAATTTCATTTTAATAGAAAATGTTCTCTTATTTTGAATTTTCTAGATTTTTTTTTAAGGCACTACCCTTTAAAAAAAATCAATTACCTTTCGATTACCGAAGATAAGAGAAAGTTGTGTGCTGTGTGACAGTCACACCAGATTTTTTGACATTAATTCTATACTTTGTTTCTATATATTGAAATGTATAGATATATATTGATATATGTATGTACATAGGTAAGAGAAAGTAATAAAATTGAAGAATTTGTAGCCTATATTTCAATCAATAGGATGCTGCGCTCTTTTTTTTTTAATTCACTCCCTGCATCGACGATTAAATTATAACGTATCAATCACAGACATTTTTCTATACATATACAATTATGATTATCCTCTATCAAACGTTCCATTAAAGCTGTCGAATTCATTTCATTTGAGAAAATATAATTATAGACAGTCAGAAAACCTTTTTTAAAAATAATCTTGAGCTACGTTCACTCAAAAACTAATTGAAATTTCACACAATGAAAAAAAAAACCCCATAAAAATCCGTCAAGTAGTTTAAGAGTACGTTAAAAGAGATTAATTAAATCTCACAATTATTTAAAAATGAAATATTTAATTACAATTTCATATTTTTGATTAATTATAGAATTGTGAGATTTTATTTTGAATTCATGAATTCTGAAACTAAATAACGAATTTTTATGGGGCTTTTTACGTTACTATTATCGCTGAAAGAAATACAGTCTTGATGCGTTAAGCTTTTTAGCTTCGTGTCACGTCCCATGGGGGTGCCTAACTTAAATATATAATTTCAACCTCCTAGCTTATACCAAACGTCGCGGGTTCGGACCCCAGGCAGTCCGATTATTTTATTTAAGCCATTTGGATACCAAATGGCTTAAATAAGAATGCCTGGACCCCATATATGTATATTTAATAATAACGGATATCGTAAAAAGTCTTATATGGCCTGAGTTGCCGAAAAGACTGTGTGTATGTGTGTGTGAGTGTGAGTGTGAATGAGAAAAAAGTGTGAGTGTTTAAAAAAAAAAAAAAAAAAAAAAAAAACCTAGCTGAGATATTTTGTTCACAGACAGACAGACAGACCATGTCGCGAAAACCACTTTTTTGGATTCAGGGGACCTCAAAACGTGAAGATCCATCAAAATCTCGACATCGAATTTTTGACATGAATCCAATACTTTCTCTCTATATATATATTACATATATACATAGGTAAGAGAAAAAAAAAACTCAATGGCCTGAGCCGAAAATGCAAAATTGAAAGAAAAAAAAAACATATTATATTAAAAAATTTGAAAAAAGTCTGTCATAAAAGTTGCTTTTTCAAAAAGTCTCTGCCAGGCAAAAAAGCGCAAAAGTCGTTTTTGAAAATCTCAAAAAACGTTTCTTTTTGTGAGATCAGTGAAGAAAATCTGGAAAAGTCTCAAAATTGACAAAAGTCGAAAGACTTTTTTTCCGTCCGCGGGCCAGTTTCAATCAGCCCACGGGTCGGCAATCGCTGGCCTATTAACGAAGAGAATTTCGAAATTGTTTTTGCATTACTTTTTAACACCCATTTGTTGATTTTAAATTTTAACGCCTGTTTTTAGAGAATAGACCTTTTTAGAGTATATCGATCTGAGCCCTAGCAATAACCCTTGCAATCTCAACTGTGAAAGTATAAACACCAAAAAAAGGTGTTTGTAAAATAGATATAAAATTCCCTCTGGTAAATACCGTAGCAGGCGGGCCCGAGCCCTTAATTAATGATGATCTCAATAAAAAATAAACGTTTTTTTTTCTAATTAATAGTTCCTGTGGGAAGATGAAATCTGACAACAAAGTCTCCTGTTGAATGGAAAAAGGGTTGTGTGTGAGGGAGGGGGAGGGGGGGGAGGGGGGAGGGGGCGTATAAAAGGTTACACATTAAAAAAAAAGGAAATTATAACAAGCACCTGATGATAGTGGGAGGATTTAATTTTTTTCCCTTCCCATAGATAGCGAGAGCGAAGTGAGAAAGAACGTTTCCTCGAATTGGAGCCTCATCTTTTGATTATATTTCGATAGTTAAATCAAGTCCACTTTTTTCTTATTTTATATGTAATCAGAATACGTATTTTATGATGCTCTTTTTCTCAAACGATCTCAGAATGGAAGGTGAGTGTTTAATAACGCTACACTGTAAAAAAAAAAAATATGAATTTTCAATCATTTTTCACATACTTTCGTGGTTTAATATTAATATTCCCAGGATATGAAATAAAATTAATATAAAAGTATATGAACAAATTACCAACTTTTAAACTTTACTTTTTCTTTGTGTGCCGCCAAATGTTGAAATCGTTAAAAGTGTCCCGCGACAAGTTGAGAATCACTGGTCTAAACGTTCTCAAATAACTCGACTACCTCAAGGAATTTTTATTAATATTATTTTATAATTATTTTAAGGAAACTTGAAATTATTCTTTTAAAATTCATTTCACAAATCTAAATTTATTAAATTCTGGTTTGAAATTCGCGCTCTAAACTATTTAAATATTTATGAAGTCATACTAATTAAATAATTTTTATAAAGTAATTCAACTAAATAGCTATAAAAAATTAAAATTAACAATTTTTACCAAAATAATTAATTTTAAAATATATCAAGAAATTTGTTAGGTTGGCAACAAATTGAACTTTCTCATATAGTATATTCATAAACAGTTTATGAAACACAGTTCCTATACTTGTATAGGAAGTTTTCTTGAAAATTTTTAACAGTTTAACAAGAAATAGTCAAATGTGCAGCTAGTTAGTCGTTTTTCAATTTTTATTTAACTTAATTTAACAAAAAGTGCCAGGTCAGGTTTCGGTCACATATAGGACCATCATCAGGGCTAAAATATCTATAATATATAAAATCAAACATTGATCTCAAATTCTTTTTATCAATGTTTGATTTTATCTATTGTATTTTAGCCCTGATGATGGTCCTATATGTGACCGAAACGTTGACCTGGCACTTTATGTTAAAATTGAAAAACGACTAGCTGCGTTGCTCATTTGGGATTTCCTGAACCTTAAATTGTATTATCAGCTTAATTAAAAAAAAAAATACTTGCTTTAAACAGAGACACAAAAAATATTAATATTAATATTTAAATTGAATTGAATAAATATCAAATGTCAAGACGTCTATAAAATGGCCGAGAGTTTTGCTTGCGCAAATATGCTTAAAATTCAATCAAGCATCCCCTGCTGCTTGCGCAAAAGAGTTAACTATAACATTTCCTATGAGAGAATTCGTAACTTCTACAATTAATAACTCAAACGGTTATAGAAATTTCAGGATGAAATATAATTTCTAAAAGTTCCCTCTTTAAGGTTGTTCGGATAGTACATCGTAAGTCATAATAGAATCTAAATTTTTTTAAAATAAATTTAAAAATTTGAATGCCAAAATTCCTTATTATAATTTAGTCGTGACCTATCATAGTTTATAATTGGATTAAGTTAATAATTTAATTACCAAAAATAATAAATGAATGACTTTTGACTTGAGCAGTTGATCACGTAATATAGAACTGGCAACATTGCATTCATCAACTATCTATTTTAAATCTTAAACGCCTTAAATTTTATTTTATTTAATATATTACAATGATTAATCCAAATCAGTTTAAACACAATGGACGATTTGCGAGAAAAAATATCGTAAAATTGAAAAAAAATATGTAACTGACATAGAGATAAGACACTTATGCTATGCGACGTTGCCACGCTGGTCTGACTCTCGAGAATTCATTATTTTTAAATATTAGCGACTGTCATTTTGGAGAATTTTTGACTTTCTTGTTAAAATATCTTTAAAAGCGTTAGGCAGAAACTCTTGATTTTATTTTTAACATATTCCTCGGAAGTGAATTAATAAAATGTAAGTTTTTTGTTTTTTGTATCTAATGCAGAGGTGGCTATATAATTCGATATGTGTGCGTTACGTCGATATTCCCCATAGGCTACATGTTAAATTTCAATTTTTTAAAAATTAATTACACCATAACCCTGGGTCAGATCTGCTTCAAAATTTTATTTTATACGTATTTGATAGTGATTAATAACATATTAAAAAATTAGCTTTTAATCTAACAAAGTGCTTTAATATCCGAACAACCTTAAACATATAAAATTTCAAATTTTTTTTTTTTTTATAAAATGTGTACCGGTAACTCACTTTCTAAACTGACCTGTAATTCTAAAATAAATAATTCATCCAATAAATGAATACTAGCAAAGTGCTCGATGAATGAGAGCCATGAGTCATTGTGACAGCTTTCTTTCATATTAATGAATACACAAAAGATAGAAATTAACTGTTTGTTGTTTCATAAACACTGGCAGAACGGCTTGATTGAGGGGGCTACTTGCTGCTAATCAGAAGAAAAAAACAAAAACAAACAACTCTGCTAGAATATATTAGCGTAGTGTGTCATAAAAAGTATGCCCAAAAAATCAAGTAATTCAAAAATTTGCCATGAGATGTCAGAATGGTAGCTAATAATAGTTAATGCATTTGGTTGATATTAATTGATCTTTTAACAATAAATAGTTTATAAATGTTATTATATATTATGTATCTTTTATAAAAGCATACAAATATATAAATATAGGCCATTAGGGGATCGGCTGTTAGACTAGCCTGCCATCTATTGCAAGAATGCTGAACTAATTTGTCAGTTGATTTTTAAATAAATCATCTATATTTTAAAAATTTCTTAATTAATATGTGATTAATAATAACAATAAATTCATTTTTAAATTTAAAAAAAAAATTAAAGATTATTGGGACGGATTGTTTTTTTGTATTTGCTTGATAACAAAAAAAATTAATTACGATAATAAGTCATTAAAAAAATTATAGCTCGATGTCCCAATATTCTCTTATGAATTTAATTCATTTAAAAAAAACCGAATTGAAAAAATAGTCTAGTTTTTTTTTTAAAGTTCGTTTAGACGTCGCTTCTAAACCCCCTTAACGTCTTGTCTTATAAAGAATTAATCTCGAAATTTTAATTTTTTTATCTGGTGTGATTCGGGGCTACACAGAACGAAGTGTTCACTGTTTGTCCCACCAGATTTTTTGGGCCGTCTTATATTTAGTTTCCGACAGCAAATTAGAATTCAAGGTACAGTAGAACCTCGATAAGTTAAACCTCGCTAAGTTTAAAACCTCCGTAACTTAAAAATTTTTTTCAATTCCCTTCCCTTGACAGCGTAAAACCTCTATTACTTAAAGAACAAAACCTCGATAACTTAAAATAATATTTGGTGACCTCTATAACTTAAAGTATTTCTTTACATATCATCGAAAAAATAGTTGATGCAGAAAATCAAGAATACATGAAGCAGAAAAAAATTACTGATTTTTTTGTAAATAAATAAATCTATTAATTTAATTTAAATTTAACTAAACTATTCTAAATAAACAAATAGATCAAACGAAATTCCTTTTTCACTCACGAGCCCAAAGTCAATAAACCTCGGTACGTTAAAAATTATATTCAATAACCTCTCTAACTTCAACTCTCGATAAGTAAAAAACTCGATAACTCAAATTTCTAACTGTTTCCCTTGAACTTTAACTTATCGAGGTTCTACTGTATAAAGTTTATCAACAGTTACCATGGACGCATATGAAGTACAAGAGTAAAGTGTGCTTCAAACACTTTCAAGTGCAAAATGAGAATATACATTTTAAAGAGCATCTAAAAAAATAATTGATTTTTGAATTTTAATCAAATTCTTTAATGTTAATTTTGAGAAAAAACTCAAAAAGTACATGAGTAAAGTGCTAGTAGCCCTCGGGGCTTGGTGTAGAGGTTAGCGTGCTAACCCAATATTAGATAAATTCTTAAGTAACGGTTATCGTTAAAGTCTTATATGGCCTAAGTTGCCGAAAAGACTGTGTGAATGTGTGTGTGAATGAGTAAAAAAAGTGTGAATGTTTAAAAAAAAGTGCTAGTACTCTTTGGCCGATTTTCGCATGTCCCTAACTTGAATATAAAATTTCAACATCTAAGCTTATTTTCTTCGAGCTTTATTTGAACAGAAGGTCTCGAAAGTCGTGCTCTGTGCTTTTGTCACACCAGATTTTTTGTGTCGAGATATACCACCTTGATCAAAAAGTTCCCGGAATAACCCCCGTGTGGCGCTCCTATCGTTCCAATTTGAGTTGTTTTTTTTTTTGTTAAGTTGTTACATCTGTTGTTGATATTCCCTCTAAACTTTAGCGTCATAGTTTGACATTTGGAAAAGTTACGTGGCCAAGAGTGGCCATCTACCTATCTCTGTGTGTTTTGGCGATTTTTTTTTTACAATTTTTATTAGAAATGGATTTAAATTGGCAACAATGAACTTGTATGAACTTTGCGTAAAAAATCGATTTAATGGTGCGAGGAAGGTTGGAAAAAGTGTTTCGGCAACGATTTTCCTAAAGAAAAACGGTCGCGAGTCATTCGAAGATGATGAAGGCAATGCTCACGGTTTTCATGGATTACAACGGTGTAGTGGATCATGAATTTTTGCCAGAAGGCCACAGACAATAAACAAAGAGTATTATTTGGGCGCTATGAGACGTTTGCGTGAAGAGACCGAAAACTCGTAGATTTTAACACCATGATAACGCACAGTGTCATCATTATTCGAAATAAACACCTTCCAACAGCCACCGTATTCACCTGATTTGGCTCACTGGGACTTCTTTCTGTTCAATCGAGTTAAAAAAGCTTTTCAGCAGCCGAGAGGAAGTAATGGAAGCACTGATGGACATACAGAAAACCGAATATAACAAATGTTTCGAGAATTGGATCAAGCGCTGGCATACTCTCTTAAGACGAATTAGTAGAATTTTTACTTATTCAAACAGTAGGTAAGAAAATTACATCAAATTTAGTCATTTTGAGTAGAATCTACTAATATATTTAGTAAGTTTATTAGTTACTTTTAGATTAGTTATTTTTTACTAATTCAAAAAGTAGTTCATTCAATTCCCGCTGTCTGAGAAGCCAACATGGCCGACCAGCTGTTTGATCGGTTCCTTAATAAAGACATTTTTGGCAATATAAGGCTTTATTTAAGTAATAATAATACAAATAAATAATAATATTGAGATAACTTGTATTTTTTGTTAAAAATTGCAGGAAATATATGTTAAGTCAAAACAGATAGATTCCAAATTTTTTTAAATTAATAAAATATTATTTTTTAAATAGTCAATTAAGAAATATTTTTACTTAAAATTTAGTAAATATATTTCTTGATATAACGATAATTAGTTTTATTAAGTTTATTTAGAAATAAATTGCTGGGAAGGAATATAGTAACATTCAAGTAAAAAGCATTGTTAACACCAGCGACATACTTTATTCATATATCTTATTTATTTAAAAATTCACTTTTTCAATTAGTGAATTTTTCATATTAATAATTTTTACTAATTGAAAAAGTGGATATCCACTATATACGGGTGGTCTACTTTGCACATCTTAAAAAAGTGACTATTCACTATGAATTAGTAGTTTTTTACTAATTCGTTTTTAGAGAGTAGGTGCGTTGCAGTCGATGGAGATTAATTTGAAGGGGACAATATAGATTTAGATTTAATTTTCTGAATAAATTCCGGGAACTTTTTGAACAAGGTGGTATTTAGTTTCCGCCGTTTTTTTTTTTAAGTTCTTTTTCGGCCATTTAGATCCCTCTCAAAACGTGTATTTCCGTCCTTTTTTGACATGAATCCACTCTCTATAAAATAACATATATAGGTAAGAGAAAGTAATAAGGAGATGTGAGTTCTTTTTTTTTATTAAACAGATAAAGATGAACAAAGGATCTCTTTATGGGTTCCGCCATTGCATCTATCTTGATTGCATTCTTCGCAGCCATTTATGTCATAGCCACTATCTGCACTGCATAAATCTGGACAACGGCCTGATTGATCACAGATCCGTTCGGTTATCAAATATTCTCCTTTGACTGGAAACAAAAAATATTATTACTTTCTCTTACCTATGTATATATGTAATATATATAGAGAGAGAAAGTATTGGATTCATGTCAAAAATTCGATGTCGAGATTTTGATGGATCTTTACGTTTTGAGGTCCCCTGAATCCAAAAAAGTGGTTTTCGCGACATGGTCTGTCTGTGGGTGGGTGGGTGGGTGTGTGTGTGGGTGGGTGTGTGTTCAATTTTAAGCATGAAGGAATTGAGCTATGAGGCTGAAATTTTATATTTAAGTTAATCACCCCCCGGGACCGGAAAAATAAGCTTTTAATCAAAATCGCCCAAAGACTACTAGTACTTTACTGATGTACTTTTTCAGTTTTTTTCGATTTTCTCAAAATTCGCTCTAACGATTTTGATTAAAATTCAAAAATCAATTATTTTTTAGATGCTCTTTCAAATGTATATTCTCGTTTTGCCCTCAAAATTGTTTGAAGCACACTTTACTCTTGTGCTTCATAGGGAAGATAGGAGAAATGGTTGCCATGGTAACAAAATATAAATATTTTCCCATATTTTACATCTGAATTCAAATATTCCCTACTGCCGGGAACTAAATGCGTGTCGACACGAAAAATCTGGTGTGACAAGCACAGAACACAACTTTCGATTACCGAAGGTAAGAGAAAGTTGTGTGCTGTGCGCCAGTCACACCAGATTTTTAATCTAAATAAAAAAGAAAAAGATTTAAATTCCGTTACCATGGCAACCATTTCTCCTATCTTTCCCTATGAAATACAAGAGTAAAGTGTGCTTCAAACAATTTTGAGGGCAAAACGAGATTATACATTTGAAAGAGCATCTAATAAATAATTGATTTTTGAATTTTAATCAAAATCGTTAGAGCGAATTTTGAGAAAATCGACAAAAACTGAAAAAGTACATCAGTAAAGTACTAGTACTTTTTGGCCGATTTTGATTAAAAAGCTTATTTTTCCGGTCCCGGGGGGTGTTTAACTTATATATAACATTTCAGCCTCATAGCTCAATTCCTTCCATGCTTGAACACACACACACACACACACAGACAGACAGACAGACCATGTCGTGAAAACCACTTTTTTTTTTATTCAGGGGACCTCAAAACGTGAAGATCCATCAAAATCTCGACATCGAATTTTTGACATGAATCCAATACTTTCTCTCTATATATATATTACATATATACATAGATAAGAGAAAGTAAAATCATTCTAGTATATACCCCTAGTGACTGCCACGCACCAAACCCAAAAGTGTCTCTCTCAAAAAATGTACCGGTATTTCACTGTGAATAGAGAAGGCCCTAAGGTCTATAAGAAGCCGCGACAAAGCTTACCTTCAGTGATCGAAATATTCTCCTTTGACTGTGCTTGTCACACCAGATTTTTTGTGTCGAGATATATTTAGTTTCCGCCAGTATTTTAGAATTCAAGATGTAAAATTTATAAGCATTGGAGAATATTTATATTTTGTTACCATGGCAACCATTTCTCCTATCTTCCCTCTGAAGTACAAGAGAAAAGTGTGCTTCAGTAGATTACAATGGCAAAATGAGAATATATATTTTAAAGAGAATCTAAAGAATAATTACTTTATAAATTTTAATTAAAATTGTGACAATCAATATTGAGAAAATCGAAAAAAATCTGAAAAAGTACATAAGTAAAGTACTAGTACTTGTTGTTTAAAAGCATCGTGTCACGTCCCAGGGGTGTGCCTAACTAACTTAAATATAAAATTTCAACCTCCAGTGCCTTGACACAGAGAGTATTTATAGGTAAGAGAGGGAAGTAGTTCACCTGTAATATTAAAAGTATAGCAGACGTCGTTGAGGCCCGTGCACTCTTTAACCGCCGGATTGACCATCTTTGTACACGAATAATCCCCCGGTGCCAAATCCGCACAAAAATAGCATTCAATAGCTTCCCAAAACAACAACAACAACAACAACGTTATTAACAAAAAAAACAAAACATACATATTTAATAGCAAATTACCTCTGTTTGAATTGATAAAAAGAAAAATGATTAGAGACAAAGAGAGAAGCAAATTCGACATCATCTTCTACTGGACCAGCCGCCAGACTGAAGTCGTCTTATCGTTAAAAAGAGGAAATGATTACGTAATGGGCGGATATCTTATCTCTATTTAAAGGAATTCCGTGTTAATTAACTTCTTACTCTGATTAGATTTTATTTCAATTGTTCTGAAAATATATACTAAGCTCTGCGATGACGTATTCGAATTCATACTGAGGGGGGAAGAGAGACCCAAAGAACCCATAAAAATCCGTCAAGTAGTTGAAGAGTATTATACGTTAAAAGAGAATAATTAAATCTCACAATTATTTAAAATTAAATATTTAATTAAAATTTGATATATTTGATTAATTATAGAATTCAATTTGCGACATTTTATATTTTTACTTTCTCTTACCTCTAGATATGTTAATATATAGAGAGAGAAAGTATTGGATTCATGTCAAAAATTCGATGTCGAGATTTTGATGGATCTTCACGTTTTGAGGTCCCCTGAATTCGAAAAAGTGGTTTTCGCGACATGGTCTGTCTGTGTGTCTGTGTGTGTGTCTGTGTGTGTGCTGTGTGTGTGTTCAATTTTAAGCATGAAGGAATTGAGCTAGGAGGTTGAAATTTTATATTTAAGTTAAACACCCCCCGGGACCGACAAAATAAGCTTTTAATCAAAATCGGCCAAAAAGTACTAATACTTTACTGATGTACTTTTTCAGTTTTTTTTCGATTTTCTCAAAATTCGCTCCAACGATTTTGATTAAAATTCATAAATCAATTATTTTTTAGATGCTCTTTCAAATGTATATTCTCGTTTTGCCCTCAAAATTGTTTGAAGCACACTTTACTCTTGTACTTCATAGAAAAGATAGGAGAAATGGTTGCCATGGTAACAAAATAAAAATATTTTCCCATACTTATAAATTTTAAATCTTGAAAATCGATTGTCGGATACTAACCGCCTAATTCATAAAAGAGCATTTGAAAAGCGTTTTAACTAATCAACTGTTAAATGACAATATGTATTTTAGTAAACTTTCTATTCATAAACCCATTTAAACGGTACATTAACTAACATCTAATTTAAACAAATAAAGTTTGGCAACATGGCAAAAACCTCCGCCATTTTGCAATTCGTTGCATTAAGCTGACATCTGGCGGAGATTGAGAAATATATTTATATGTCAAACTAATTTGTTTTGATCGTTTTTAATAAGATCCTTATAGAATTAATACAAATAATTGGACAAATCAATATTATTGTAATTTAAATGAATATTGAATTTGGGAAAATAAGAAAAAGCCAAAATTTGACTGAAGAAGAAAATGTGAATATTTTTAACATAGCCTGTTGTTTTGGTTTATTTTAACTAAAAAAAAAAAAATTATTTCATGCAAATACTTGTCTATAAATTAAAACAAATCTACATATAACCAAATAAAAAACAGATTTGAACACGGATAAAGAAAAACAGACAAAATGAAAATAAATATAAATGTCAGGTAGGTTAGTTTTTTCAAAATATTATAAAGCATTGAATTCCATTTGGACTAGATACTAATAAGCACACCCCTTTTTTCAGTTTCAATGCATTCTCCAAAGGAACTGAAAGGAATTTAAATCAATTAAAAGCCATAAAAATAAGCTAAATAAAAATACATTTGTATAATAATTACTTAAGTTTGATTTAATAAAAATTAAATATGTTTAAATATCAAATATCAATCAATCAATTAAATATATTTGAATTTCTATCAAATATTGAAACTCAAATGTATTGTAACTAATAATAGTAACAGATTTTAAGATATTAAAAAAAAAAAAAAAATTATAGAGAAAAATTCCCAATTTATTGAAAATTTTGAGGTTAGGTAAACTTAAAAATGGCCTTAAACAAGGCGTCTCTGCATTTTAGTTAAAATGGGAATTTAGACTAGATTTTAGGCCTAAAATATGTTTATGAATCAAGATTTTGCTAAATTAAATCGTCTTAAAACATTGTTTAAGGTTTTATGAATTAGGCGGACGGAGTGTGTTTATATCAATAAATGATCACTTTGTGTTCTATCTAATTAAATCATGTTCTATTATACAGGAGTTAAAAAAAAAAACTCAAGCGCATGACCCGCCGAAGGCTGAACATTTAAAATTAAATATTTAAGAATTGATTTGTAATGCGTGTCCTGAACGTGTGTGTGTGTGTGTGTGTGTGGCGTGCCTCCAATTCGGTTAGCATTTATATTAATCGAATCGAAATGGCCAAAGGGAGAATAATAATAATAATAATAATAGGCAAGAAGAGAGAGATCCCTTTCAACCCTTTGCTAATTGATGGTTGGGTCTCAACTCTGTGTGGGTGAAGAAACAACCAATTAATGCACCGTTAATTTATAGACGCCCAAATAATACTTTCTATTTTTACAATTTTCATATCTATATGCGAAATCCGTGACTTTTTGAATGAAACCAGTGGCGTAGCGAGGGGGGGGGCAAGGGGGGGTCATGATGCCCCAGGCGCTGTTCACAAAGGGGCGCCAAATGGTCCGCAAAACAAAAAATTGCTAGATAATTTTTATTTTTATTATAATTGAATTCTGGAAAATATATTTTAAATTTAGTGCCAGTGTAATATAATAATTCTCGCCCAAAAAAATCTCGCCGAAAATTTTCTTCCCGAAAAAAAAAAAACGGCCGAAAATCCGAAAAGTTCCAAAATAAAATATTTTTTGTGTCGACATACATATATATAGTTTCCGTCGATATATGAGAATATACATTTTAAAGAACATCTAAAAAATAATTTGAATTTTAATCAAAATCGTTGAAGCGAATTTTGAGAAAATAAAAAAAACTGAAAATTTAACATTAGTAAAGTACCAGTAGTTTTTTGTTTAAAAGCTTATTTTCACGCCCTAGGGGGATGGCTAACTTAAATATCAAATTTTAACTTCCTAGCTCAATTCCTTCCTAAAATTGAACCCAGACAGACAGACACAATCAGAATATTTTTTTATGCATATTTCGGCCTTTTTAATTGCATTATTTGAGGTTTTTTAGTGTTTTTTTTTTTTTTTTATAAAAAAAACACACTTTTTTCTCATTCACACTCACACTCACACACACATGCACACAGTCGTTTCGGCAACTCAGGCCATATAAGACTTTAAACGATAAGTGTTATTTGTGAATATAAATGTATTGGGGGGTCCAGGTATTCTTATTTAAGCCATTTAGATGTCAAATGACTTTAATAAAATCATCCGACTGCCTGGGATCCGAACCCCTGACCCTTGTTTTAGAAGGCCAGCATGCTAGCCACTAAACCAAGCCCGAGGATCCGAGCCCCACTTAAAAATTTCATTACATCTTCTAATATATCGACGGAAACTATATAGGGTCTATACTTATAGTCGACACAAAAAATCTGGTTCGACAGTCCCACCAGATTTTTAAAAATATTTTATTTTGGAACTTTTCGGATTTTCGGCAAGTTTGTTCTCGGCGAGTTTGTTTTCGGCGTCTTTTTTTTTTCGGTGAGTTTTTACTTTCGGCGAGATTTTTTTCAGCGAGAAAATTTTCGGCGAGTTATACCGCCCCCAATAATTTTGTATATTTTACATATAATATTATAGGTTTTCGAAAGGGGGGGCGCTAAAAAAAGCTCCCCGTGCCCCGGGCGCGAGTTAAGCTCACTACGCCACTGAATGAAACACACGTTTTTGGATAACAAATTATTTTATTTTTCAACGTAGTCTCCTTTGAGCTCTATCCACTTTGTCTAACGTTTCTCCAATTTTTTTATCCCTTCCAAAAAATAAAATTTGTCGTGGGCATCAAAATCATCGTTGGAGTCAAATCTCTTTTTCAGGTTTGGAAACAAGAAATAGTCACTCGGGGCTAAATCCGGAGAATAGGGCGGAACAATTCGTATCCCAATTCATGGATTCACTTTTTTCCATTTTCTTCTCAAATCACAAGGTAGTCTGCTATTAATGGATGTCAAACAAAAACTAAAAGACCTGGTTGGCTAGGCTACTCTCTAAAAACGAATTAGTAAAAAACTACTAATTCCTAGTGAATAGTCACTTTTTTAAGATGTGCAAAGTAGACCACCCGTAAATAGTGGATATCCACTTTTTCAATTAGTGAATTTTTCACAAATGAAAAAGTGAATTTTTCACTAATTGAAAAAGTGAATTAAAAAAAATAATAATGACCAAAAAAAAGACACGTTTAAGATATATGAATAAAGGTGCGATGACACTGGACCCAACTTGTGTTTACTGACTCGAGTTCTAGACGAACCCATTTAAACTTGACTTACTCTTACTTCTCTGTTATTTGGTATATAAGCCCCCGAGTTTGGCGTAGTAAGTAGCGCGCCTCCCTCCTATACCAAACGTCGCGGGTTCGGACCCAGGCAGTTCGATGATTTTATTTAAGCCATTTGGATACCAGATGGCTTAAATAGAAATGCCTGAACCCACAATAGATTAATATATATTACAACGGTTATCGTCAAAGTCTTAAATGGCCTGAGTTGCCGAAAAGACTGTGTGAATGTGTGTGTGAGTGTGAATGAGAAAAAAAGTGTGAATGTTTTTTTAAAAAAAAATTAAAAAAAAAAAAAAAAATTTGGAATATAAGTATGTCGCTGATGTTAACAATGCTTTTTACTTGAATGTTACTATATTCCTTCCCAGCAATTTATTTCTAAATAAACTTAATAAAACTAATTATCGTTATATCAAGAAATATATTTACTAAATTTTAAGTAAAAATATTTCTTAATTGACTATTTAAAAAATAATATTTTATTAATTTAAAAAAAAAAAA
This sequence comes from Euborellia annulipes, assembly GCA_023213315.1. Lineage (NCBI taxonomy): Eukaryota > Metazoa > Arthropoda > Insecta > Dermaptera > Anisolabididae > Euborellia > Euborellia annulipes. The sequence continues at coordinate 30,997 of JAKCPI010004993.1, read as the reverse complement.
TTGGAATCTATTTGTTTTGACTTAACATATATTTCCTGCAATTTTTAACAAAAAATACAAGTTATCTCAATATTATTATTTATTTGTATTATTATTACTTAAATAAAGCCTTATATTGCCATAAATGTCTTTATTAAGGAACCGATCAAACAGCTGGTCGGCCATGTTGGCTTCTCTCTAGACAGCGGGAATTGAATGAACTACTTTTTGAATTAGTCAAAAATAACTAATCTAAAAGTAACCAATAAATTTACTAAATATATTAGTAGATTCTACTCAAAATGACTAAATTTGATGTAATTTTCTTATCTACTGTTTGAATAAGTAAAAATTCTACTAATTCGTTTTAAGAGAGTAGTTATTGTCCTAATCTCGGTAAAAACTCTGAAATAAAATCTTAGAAATTTTAAATAAAAAAAAAAAAAAATAGAATTCGTTATTATTTAAATGCTTAGACGCCCTAAAGGTGAATATATTTTTTTTCTCATCTTAAAAAAATAAATATTCATACTTATTAAATATCTACGTATTCTTTATATCAATATCTATAAATATTGGATGGAAAAATAAAAAAATTTAAAGATAATTTGATTATAATTTGATCGATTTGCTTGCTTCTGAATCACGCGATCGATCACCTCCCCCCCCCCCCCCCTCGATTTTAAGGAATTTATTCAAATCGAACAAAAAAAGGCTTATAAATAAATATTAATTCCTTGAGGGGGGAAACATATTAAACGAAAAAATGACATTGAATTGAAATTTTCATTCTCTGATCGCAACTTGGTTGCTAATCTTTCCTTTCGGTATACGAGGTTAGCACTCTAGCCCCTACACCAAGCCCCGAGGGCTATTAATTTAATATGTTCAAATAGTATAAAACAAAAATAAATCTACTATAAAGCTTTAAAAATTTTATAAAAAAAATAAATAAAATCACAATTTTAATAAAAATTAAAATTTTAAAAAATTTTCTAGTGATTTTATCAAAAAAATTTTAGGCTATATTTATAGGCCAGTCAATATCGACATTTAAATCGCAAAAGGTAAACTATTCCTGCATTTTAGGTATGTTATTTGGACCCCTTGGGGGAGTGCGAAATCACATTTTGCAATCAAAAAAAGTTGTGCTTCCCGCGTAGTACGAGAAAAACTGCGTAATTTTTGCACTTTTTTCAGTTTTTGCAGTTTAATTCAAAAACTATGGGATTTTTGACATTAGTTGCTTATAGCATTTTTAAAGTATATTAAATTTGCAACAATTCAAGCCAACTTGCAACTCCGTATCTCTAATAGTTTCTGAGATATGATGATTGAAAAATGTACAAGATTTTCACAAATGTTACAATTTGCAGTTTTGCTTATGTTTAAAGCCGAATATCGACATAACGGCTCATGCTTAGAGAAAAGTTGTGATAAATTGAGTTTTAGCACATTTAATTACCTTTCATTTAAGCGCAAAACGGGGTCATTAGCTCTTATAGTTCTCTTGTAAACTTAAAAAACAAAAATTCCAATAATACAAGTTTTAAATAACCCTACATGAAATTGCATCATACCTCAAAAACTATTAAACTTACAAAGCTGTGGTTTGGCTTCGATTGTTTGTAATTTAATGCACTTTAAAAATGATAATAACAACTAATGTCAAAAGCCCATAGTTTTTGTATTAAATTGCAAAAACTGAAAAACGTCCGAAAATTTTGAAGTTTTTCTCGTATTACGCAGGTAGCACAACTTTTTTTTGATTGCAAAATGTGGTTTCACACTCTCCCAAGGGGTCCAAATAACATACCAAAAATGCAGCGTTGCTTCGCGTTTGCGAATTTAATGTGAAATTTGACTGAACTATTACTGCAATTTTTGTTTTTAAAAGTTAAAAATTAAAATAAATAGCAAACAATTCAAAGAGATTTAATTAGTACAAAAATTTCAAGAGATGTAGAATTAATATAAATGATAAATAAATAATACCAACAATGCGTAATTATTTTTAATAATATTAATAATGAATGAATGCATTCCATTTATTTTTTTGTTTATATTTTGAGAGTAATTATTTATCATATTTAATTTTTGAAACTTTTATCCTAATAAAAATATAAATTAAAGTTAAAGTGAAATAAATGAATTTATTTTATAAAAAAATCTGGTGTGACTGGCGCACAGCACACAACTTTCGATTACCGAAGGCAACCATTTCTCCTATCTTTCCCTATGAAGTACAAGAGTAAAGCATGCTTCAAACAATTTTGAGGGCAAAACGAGAATATACATTTGAAAGAGCATCTAAAAAATAATTGATTTATGAATTTTAATCAAAATCGTTAGAGCGAATTTTGAGAAAATCGAAAAAAACTGAAAAAGTACATCAGTAAAGTACTAGTACTTTTTGGCCGATTTTGTTCAAAAGCTTATTTTGAGATTCTGGGAAGGTGCTTAAGTTAAATATAAAATTTCAATCCGGTAGCTCAATTCCTTCATGCTAAAAATCTGTCCACACACACACACACACACACACACACAGACCAATTTGCGGGACCCACTTTTTTGGACTCAGGGGACCTCAAAACATGTATATCCATCAAAATCTCGACATCGAATTTTTGACATGATCGCAATACTTTCTCTCTCTATATATTTCATATATAGGGTAAGAGAAAGTAATAGACGCTAGCTACATACTCGATTTGAGTTTGAAATGGCAAAATACCTTGAGTTGGTCCACCCTGTATATAGGCCTACGTACTTTGCCTTCTTTTCTATTAGATATGGATATATATTCTTTTTTGTTTTTTTATCAAAAGGTTTCCCCCGATCACCATCATCATTTTTGAGGAATCCCTTAAAAAAAAGAAAGCACGCACGCTTGAATTCTTTTTTCTAAAAGGCCGGTGAGTTCTTCCCCCCCCCCACCCCCCCACCTCCCCTTGCCCTTGTAGATACACACACACCGCAGGGCTCTAGGGGCAAATGCACTCACTCTCTCTTGTCACTGACCTCAAAAAATTTCAACCCTCAAACGTCAAAAATTCCACAAATTCTTTCTTTAATCAATTCAATTATATTACAGGGGAAATCTGGTCTTCTCGTAATAGGTATTAATTTGAATGTTTTTTTATATTTAGTTTCCCATAGCCCTTAGTTTCAAACTTGACCACTTGCATTTCATAAGTAAAAATCTGGTGTGACTGATCGCACAGCACATAACTTTCTCTTACCTTCGGTAATTGAAAGTTGTGTTCTGTGTTTGTCCCACCAGATTTTTAGTGTCGACATATATTTAGTTTCCGCCAATATATTAGAATTTATAAGTATGGGAAAATATTTATATTTTGTTACCATGGCAACCATTTCTCCTATCTTTCCTAACAAGGGGATTGCATAGCCTTGATAACACCAATTTGAACGAAAAATTTTTTATGTGTATTACGTGAATAAAAACGAATTCTGTTAAAGCGAGAGAACGCGCTTCTCAACGGTTCGTCTAAAAAAAAATGTTAAAGATTTTGCCTGCATACCTTAAGCCGTTACTAAAAATAACATTTACAAAGGTCGCTATGGTTAGATCGATAGGGCGCATTCTTTAGAAACAAAAAATCCCGAGTTCGAATCTCTGCCTTGTGCAACTATTTTTACTTTCTCTTTTTTTTTTTTTTTTTTTTTTTTGTGTACCATTACACTCTGCAAATGATTGCCGAGTCCCCAATGAAAAGTTGATAGCAATAAATGAAGCTGAAAATATTGTCGTAACATGTTAAAAGTTCGGAAAATGAACGACCCAACTGTTTAAAACATGAATATTATTATAAATTTTGTGTCCAATTAATAGTAATATATTTCTAGTATAATATTAAATATTTCCTTATATTATATTTTTGACAGAAAGCATTCGAATTTTCTTTAAATATATGGAACATGTTGAAATTTAAATGCCAATAATTAAAAAAAAACTTTTTATTTATTTATTAATATTAAAAAATATTCTGAAAAAAAAATAAATTACACAAAAAAAAAAAAAAAATAGTTGCACAAGGCGATATTTGAACTCGGGATTTTTTGTTTCTAAAGAATGCGCCCAACCGATCTAGCCATCGCGACCTTTGTAAATGTTATTGTTAGTAACGACTTAAGGCATGCAGGCAAAATCTTTAACATTTTTTTGTATAATTTATTTTTTTTCAAAATATTTTAATATTAATAAATAAATAAAAAGTTTTTAATTATTGGCATTTAAATTTCAACATGTTCTTATATTTAAAGAGAGAAAATTCGAATGCTTTCAGGAAATTATTTTAATATTATACTAAATATATTGCATTGGTGGACTTTTTTATAAATCAATTTATAATAATATTCATGTTTTAAAGCAGTTGGATCGTTCTTTAACATGTTACATTTGTCTATTTGCTAACTTTTTTGTTAAATTAACAATCGTTCTGAAATCTATTTATTTATAAAAAAAAAAAAAAAAAAAAAGGAAAGTTAAAATAGTTTTTCGAAGAAGAAGATCATTTCTGGTTTGCCTATCGATCTATAATATGTGATTATTTATTATTAATATTTTTGTATAACAACAAAATATGCAGGCAAAAATTTTAAACATGATCATATGATGAGATGTTGTTTAGAAAATTTGAAGATAAAGCATGTTTTTATTTGAAGAAATAGAAGAATTAAAAAATTTCGGGGGGGGGGGGGCAATTACACAAAAAATATTTAAACTTTTAAATCCCTTGATAGATATTCATTCAAGAATTTTAAATCCAAAAAGCATGTTAATATTTGAAGAAATAGAAGAATTAAAAATTTCGGGGGGGGGGGGGGCAATTACACAAAAAAAATTTTAAACTTTTAAATCCCTTGATAGATATTCATTCAAGAATTTTAAATCCAAAAAAGCATGTTTTTATTTGAAGAAATAGAAGAATTAAAAATTTCGGGGGGGGGGGGGGCAATTACACAAAAAATATTTAAACTTTTAAATCCCTTGATAGATATTCATTCAAGAATTTTAAATCCAAAAAAGCATGTTTTTATTTGAAGAAATAGAAGAATTAAAAATTTCGGGGGGGGGGGGGCAATTACACAAAAAATATTAAAACTTTTAAATCCCTTGATAGATATTCATTCAAGAATTTTAAATCCAAAAAAGCATGTTTTTATTTGAAGAAATAGAAGAATTAAAAATTTCGGGGGGGGGGGCAATTACACAAAAAATATTTAAACTTTTAAATCCCTTGATAGATATTCATTCAAGAATTTTAAATCCAAAAAAGCATGTTTTTATTTGAAGAAATAGAAGAATTAAAAATTTCGGGGGGGGGGGGGGCAATTACACAAAAAATATTTAAACTTTTAAATCCCTTGATAGATATTCATTCAAGAATTTTAAATCCAAAAAAGCATGTTTTTATTTGAAGAAACAGAAGAATTAAAAATTTCGGGGGGGGGGCAATTACACAAAAAATATTTAAACTTTTAAATCCCTTGATAGATATTCATTCAAGAATTTTAAATCCAAAAAAGCATGTTAATATTTGAAGAAACAGAAGAATTAAAAATTTCGGGGGGGGGGGGGGCAATTACACAAAAAATATTTAAACTTTTAAATCCCTTGATAGATATTCATTGAAGAATTTTAAATCCAAAAAAGCATTTTTTTATTTGAAGATGTAGAAGAATTAAAAAATTTGGGGGGGGGGGGGCTGCCGAATTTAAAAAAAACTCTGAAACAACGAATTTAGATTCTTATCAAGGGAAGGCTTTAGGGAAGAAACCAAATTGATATCTCTCCTGGTTAAAAAAAATTTGAATTTGCCTCTCCGGCTCCGCCCTCTCTGTATTTCGCCAATCAGCGCTATCCCTGAGGCCTGATTGGTTGTTTCACACATCGGACACGGGTTTAAGGCAATTATATATAAGTATGATATTTAATTTGATATAAATGAGGAACCTGGTAGGTACAGCTAAATGAAAAGCCTTATATGCTTATCAATCCCGGCTTTTCATTTGACTGAAACTACCGAATCAAGTATATTCACAGCCACCAAATTCCTATTCATTTATATTTAGGTATGTATGTGTGGGTGGGTGGGAGAGGGGGTGCAGTTACCACCAGAGTATGAAATATTTACCTCTCGGGGCATTGAAGGTCACTCGAAGCTCCATGCAGTCGTTGAGCTCAGCTTGTCAGCTTCAAAGTCCTCTTGCACTGGCACGAGACACATACACACACACAAATCTGCAAAAGAGAACATATTTTAGAATCTCCCTCTCTTATCAAAAGATATCAAAAGAAATTTGGAAATTTTCATTTAAAGTAATTTATATGAAATTAAAAATATTAAGCCTATTGATGAAAAAAATCTTAATATGCGTATGTGTAAAGGCATTTGCACGTATATGTAGATGTGTGTATTTCTGAAACGCGTAGGCTAAATGAGCAAAATTAAAAATTAAAATCGTTTAATTAATTGAAGAAGAAATAATATAATAATAGGTTCTTAGGTAAACAAAGATCAAGGATAAGCTTACTATTATTAAGTTTCAATTTGTATAAGAGTTAATAAATAATTGTAACGAAACTATCAATTACTGAAGGTAAGATGAGTGCTGTGCTATCAGTCACACCATATTTTTATAATATTTATACATGATACAAGAAAACAAGGTATAGCCACGCGCACATCTTCCCTCTCACTCTAGCTCACTGTGACGTCACGTGGCAGGCAGACATGGCAGGCAGACTATGATACAAATACACTTCTCCCTAACTCTAGCTCACTGTGAAACGTGGCACGTGGCATACAGATACTACCACAGATATTTACATACTACTAAATGCATTGTTGAACTGTGAAGTCAAAATTCCGTACTCTGCAGTTTATGGGTGTAGTAATTTTAGTAAAAAACATCGGGAATATCATAGATTTCCAAAGGATGAAACTTTATGTAAATTATGGACAAATGCCTGCGGCAGGGATGATAAGATTAATGTTAAAAATAGTAAGTGTTTTTCTTCCAAAAAAATAATCAAAAATTATTATTTTTAACAATAATTTATTACCATATTTAAATACAGTGAGAATTTAGCTGGATATATAGTATATCGATTTAGATAAAAATATTCATTTCTTCGCAATAATTTAAAGAAATTTGATAAAATAAATGAAACTTTAAACTGGATATTATTTATATCTAAAGGACTAGGGTCCGACCGAAACAAGATTTTCAGCCGAAACCGAAACCGAATTTCTACCTCAATCTTAGTTTCGGCCGAAACCGAAACTTGAATTTACTATCAGGGGCGTATATAGAAATTTTTTCTGAGGGGGCCCGCGGAACCTTTCCCCTTTTTGCGGACTCTTAAGTTTTCCGTCTTGCGGGAAAATTTTTTCCTCAAGTGCAAATCATTTGTCCTTTTTTATTTATTTATTTATTATATATATTTTTTTTCGCGTAAAAGCGATTCTCATCCAATTTTTTTCAGACTCAGGGTTTCGGCCGGCCGAAAGTTTCGGTTAACTTTTGGCCGAAACCGAATTTCGGCCGGTTCCTATAAAGGGACATTTAAGTTATCCCAATTGAAAATTTATATCTAATTATTACAGTTGCAGATGATTTGTTTCTAAAGTTTCAAGGTAGAGATAATTTCAATACAAAAAAACAATACATACGAGTCCATGGGCGTAGCCAGACTTCTTTGTTAGGGGGGCCAACCCAGGCACCCATCGTTAGGGCGAGAGGGGGGTTTGCAATTAATATATACATAAGAGAGAGAGAGAGAGAGAGAGAGAGAGATTATTAATTATTTATTTAAATAAAAAAAAAATTAAATTAATGTAGTGGATTGGAGTGTTAAAAAAAATTCTCAATGGGAAAAATATATATATTTGCTTGTTTTTTTTTTAATTTTAGGACTAAACTAGGGGGGCAACGGCCCCCCCTGCCTCCCCCTGGCTACGCCCATGAATATATTGATATAATAACGGATTTAGCTAATTAAATTCCATAGCAAAACTAAGCATAATGAAGATATATGGTCTCTATAGAAATTTTAAAATATTATATAAAAGTACGGAGGTATATTAGGAATACGAAAAATTAATCGGGAACTATAAATTCATTGCAACTGCTACGCATTTTTCTTTTTAATGCATTAATTATTCGTCTTAAAGTCTATTTTAAGGGGAATGTTAAAATCAAGAGGAATTTCTAACAGCATGCATAATTTTATTTTATAGAGTAATAAAAAAGCTATTATTAGCAATAAATCTTAAAATGAGTTGAATTATAAAATTTTTCTATTTATTTTCATTTGAAATTATATCCGTTCTAGTAACTAGATAAATAAGTTAAGTTGATTCTGGGTTTTAAAAGGGTTTGTTTTTAGGGCAGCAAAGTTTGTTCGAGTAATTAACGTACATGAAGGGAAGGATAATAGATTATGAATCTAAAGAGGAAGAAAAAAAAAACAATCAAAGTGAATATTCAATTATTCATTATTCAGTGTAATTTGTGCTAATTTTAATGCAAAAATAAATTCCGTTATAAAATTGAAAAACGAAATATTAAGCCTGTACTAACCGCGCTGCCCACCTGCGTCTAGACAGGGGGACCTTGCCCCCTTGGACCCCTCTCAGCTGGCTCGGGCCCACCTGCGACGGACTCTCACCTTTCCTTTATTTTAAGGTCTTTTTTCGGCCATTCAGACCCCCGTCTATATTTATTTCAATTTATTGGTAGTCAATTAAATTGAGACGGGATCCGAACACGCGACCCTTGTTACAGAAGGCCAGACCGCTAACCACTACACCAAGGCCACAGATCATACAATCAAGATGGGACAGCTCCAGGTTAAAAATTGTTTATAAGTTTAGCGCCCTCTATACGCGTATCGACCTATTATTTTGCGCGGGAGACCCGTGGCTCAGAGAGAAGACATTAGCTTCTCGTGCCTAAGGTCTCGAGTTCGCGTCTCGTCCCAAGCGAGAAAAATTTATTTAATTTGAATTGGCTACTAATCATTTGAAATTAATAGGGATGGGGTCTAAATCACCTTAGATGCCGAAAAAGACCTTAAATAAATTAAAAAAAAAAAAAAGTGCACGAAAAATTTAATTTGTTTCAAATACTGATGTGATAGTTGCACAGGAAAACTTCGTCCAATTCGTATTGAATTTTTGATATTTATTCAATATTTTCTGTATATTAATCAAGGGCGGATCCAGAGGTGTTTCTCGGGGGAAACGGGGGTAATCTGGTGTGACTTCTGTGTCTGTCCTCTTCATTTCGGTAATTTAAAGGCTTATTCTGCACTTGTTTGCCAGAATATAAATACAAATCAAATTTTTAAGTGTTAATTTTTTAAAATTTTTCATTAAAAATAAATTTATTTTTGAAAAAAGTATTTTTTCAAATCTCGGGGGGGGGGGGGGTAATTAAATCCTTTACCCCCCCCCCTCTATCCGCCCTTGATATTAATATATATGTTTATCGGTATGATAAAATAAAAAAAAAGATTAAAACAATTATTTGAAAATGAACAGTAAATGAAAAAAGAGAAATTAGTGTTAAAAAAATTTATTGCAAATTGTAAAAAAATTATAATTAATCTGCAAAGGCTGGGCGTGGATGTTTTCAGTGTTGCCTCTTCCTCTTCTTGGACATTGTCATCTATGTAGTCTAGATTTTTCTCCTCTTTAATTATTCCTTTATTTGAAGGGTGCAAGAAATCTACAAGTAAATTGGCAAAAATTTTTTTTATTATTTTGTTTAGAAAATTAGGAGGTTTCACCGAATAAAAAAAAATTAACTCCCAGTAGATTGTTTGGCTTGGATGTTGCGTGTATTTTTTCTTCTTGCACAGTGTAACAACAAATCGGTGGAAGAATAACTTGCTTGAGAAGCTTAAGTTGTAAATTATTTTGGAATTGGGTGTCATTGAAATGCCGTTGGCAAACCCTATATCCTCTGTTATTAATCTGTCTTGCAGTAAATGAAATTAATTCGTTTAGATCTAGATTTTGAAGACACTGGCGGAGAAGCGTTTCTTTTGCAGGAAAACAAAATAATTTACCCCATATCTTTTCAGGCAAGTATTTTGTAAAGCATCCCTTGACAATGCATCGAAACTGGATTACGATTATATATTAGTTTTGAGAAAAAATGAGTTTAAAGTCTTGTTTTTTTTTTTTCAAATTTTTTATATAAAATACATTGATTCTGATGAATCGAATATTTTTCAGGGTTCCCCACTGTTTTTTTTTTTTTTTTTGGGAGGGGGGTAATTAAAAAACCCCATTGTGGACGGTCACATATTAAAAAAAAAATAAATAAATAATAAAATAATTAAGAACTTACTTCTTTCTTTCCCATTTTAAAAACACGTAAAGCATATAGAATGCGAAGGGCAATAATTGCGGGTGTATAATTGAGTAGGGCACGTTACAATTTTATTATATTCAAATTTATAATGTTTTTTTTTTATTTGTTTATTTAAACTCATGAAAAAATGTTATATTGTTGGCGAATGGAACGAACTCTACAGGATAAATTTTTAACTAGTCTAGTATTGCCATCTAGCCACATATCAGACAACTAAAAACTTATAAACATTCTTCCCATAGAGCTGTCCCCCCCCCATGACCAAGGCCGAGAGCCGCCTTTTCTCATTTATCAAAAAAGCAAACTATAATTACTATTCCAATTCAGTGCCTTCTTGAAGATTTGTTTACATTCATAGAATACACAAACTCTCATTCACACTCACACACACATCAGGCCATTTTTACTTTCTCTTACCTATGTATATATGTTATATATATATAGTGAGAAAGTATTGGATTCATGTCAAAAATTCGATGTCGAGATTTTGATGGATCTTCACGTTTTGAGGTCCCCTGAATCTAAAAAAGTGGTTTTTGCGACATGGTCTCTCTGTGTGTCTGTGTGTGTGTTCAATTTTAAGCATGAAGGAATTGAGCTAGGAAGTCGAAATTTTATATTTAAGTTAGGCAGCCCCCGGGACCGGAAAAATAAGCTTTTAATCAAAATCGGCCAAAGAGTACTAGTACTTTACTGATGTACTTTTTCAGTTTTTTTCAATTTTCTCAAAATTCGCTCTAACGATTTTGATTAAAATTCAAAAATCAATTATTTTTTAGATGCTCTTTCAAATGTATATTCTCATTTTGCCCTCAAAATTGTTTGAAGCACACTTTACTCTTGTGCTTCATAGGAAAGATAGGAGAAATGGTTGCCATGGTAACAAAATATAAATATTTCCCCATGTTTATAAATTTGACATCTTAAATTCTAATAGGGACCGTGCGTGAAATATAGAGGCAGCACTATAGCCGAAGTAAGCGCTGTCTAGTGTTCTTTTGCCAAACTTTGTGGTCCAAAACATTAAATGCAAACAACATAAAATATTTAAAAAAATGGAAAAAAATAATAAAATACTGATTTCAACCAGTTGTCAGTAATATTATACGCGGCCACAATGATGAAAAAGAGAAAAAAATATTCAACTCAAATCATGTCTATGCGGTAGTTGAAAAAACAAATTCTTTTGAAAGTGTCATAAGCGTCAAAGTCACATTTAAATCCAAATCATTCGTTTTATATTCAAGTTCTCATCAATATGAGGAAATAATGAATTTGGAACTTTAGATAAAATTTTAAAGTTCTTAATTCGTTCAATATGTATCCTTACAGAAGCAATGTTGCAGGTTATGTTTCATCTACTTCTTCCGGGGTGAATAGGTCTTTGTGACCAAAAAGAGAATTTATTAGTACTTATTAGTTTATTATTTATTAGTACTACCAGCTTTTAGTAATTCACGAATTTTTAATAGCCGGATACGTCACAAGGATTGTATATTTTTAAAAAATATTTTCGCTTCCAGGAACAATCGAGGGAATATAAGACGGATGTTCCGATTTTTTGTTGTTTATAAAATGAGTATTACTACAAATTCTCGAATTTTGATTTGGTACCCAATCTTTAGGGTTTTCTCTGAAATTCAAAAAAAGTTTTAAGGTAAAGTTTTTATTATGAAATAAATGTCATAAATATTAAGAACCTGGTTAACAAAATGAGTTATTTACATGCGTCGAGTTTAATCTCAAAATTCATTTTAATTATGTAATATATTTGTAATTAATTTTGGACTTTTTTACTGTTTTTATCCACTGTTTACGTTTTGCTATTTTCATGTGGCTATCTGGAAATTTATAAAATTTCACTTTCACATCCATTCCAGGTTTCTGAAGTGATGTATTATTACAGCCACGGATACAGCAATTTTTTCTTAAAGTCGACAAACTTCATAGAATCTCAATATATTTAATTAATAATTATTCAAAAATAAATCACATGTTAAATATTTAACAAATCCCCCAACTAATTAAGATGATTGCCACTAGTTGGCGCAAAGGTCTAGACGCACGGTCCCTATTCAATATTTATATATTCCCAAATTCTTGGCTCTTTCAAATAATGTATAACTTTCATTCAGAGTAACAAGAGAGAAAGGATTTGGAACATTTTTGGATAATTTGGTTGTCTCTCCTGTTATCTGGCTGGCTGACTGGTACACTCTCTCTCTCTCTCTCTCTCTCTCTCTCTCTTGTTTGTTGGTTGTGAGGACATTTTTGCTAAAACACACTTACAAGCCTCTGGTCGTCGTCTCTCTTGTAAATTTGCACACACTCGTTCGTTCGTTCGTAATGCATGCATTCGCTTGCATGTTGAAAAGCCCATCAGCCAACCCTCGATGATAAATAAACAGGCCGAGCGGAATTCAATTGATATTTTAACCCCCCCCCCCCCCACCCACTTACTAGCTATTTAATTATTCTCCGAGTAGTTGTTATTGAGGCTCCCGCCGATTATAGCGATTTAATTTATATTCCTTTTTTTTTTTCAAAAATATTATACATAGAATCTACTATATATAAAGAGGAAAGGAATATTTGGAGATTCTAAAATCTATATATATAATTCCCTAATGTCCGTCTGTCTGTCTGTGTCTTTAGGCAACTCCCCATTGGAATTTTGAAATGAAATTTTATATACATAAAGAGGACAGGAAAATTATTTTCATCCCGAAATTCCTATAACTTTTTGAGTTATTAATTCTTAAAGTTAAGATTTCTCCCATAGGAATTTTTTTTTTTTAATTCCCCCCTTTTCGGCTGCAGAGGCCAATAGGGGTTTTAATTTTACATATTATTAAATTTATAATACCGATGGTTACCGGGGGACGTTATACACGCTGATTTCTGGGGGTCACCAATCCCAGATTTCGCCGCACTTGGCATTGCTTAACAGCAACGATTGTGGTAACTGTTGCTCTACTCGTGTTTATTAAAGCTTTTGTGGTTTGAAATATTATTATTAGGAGAATTTTTAATTATAGACCACATTTTTGTAGTAAATATTTATTAAAAATATATAAATACAGTACACCGTTTCAACTGCTTATTCTGCAGCCGTTATCAAGCACTGTGCACTTGCTCCGACTCAAGTGAACTAACTGTCATGTCCGTTGCTTGCCTTTTTATATACAGCGACGTCAGCGCCATCTGTAGGCATTCCTGTGAAGTTAGATTCAAAGTTTTCCTGCCATTTTTACTCATTTCCATGAAGTCAGTCACATTTTTCAAAGCAAGTGTTTACATAAAAAGCATGATGTTACAATAAGTTTTCTTAGTTTGATGACTGCCTTGTGTACCAAGTGTCGGTGATGACCCTTGAGTAGGGCTGGACGGTAAACCGGTTTACCGGTAAAAACCGGTAAAAATTTTTTACCGAAAACGCGGTAACGAACCTCTAATTCGGTAAAAACCGGTTTTTTTTCGAAAGCCGGTAAAAACCTATTTTTTCGGGCGGTAAAAAATTTTGGTTCGGCGAGAAAAAAAATGTTCCGCGGCGGCAAACCAAATTGTGGTTCCGCGGGCGGCAAAAAATTGGCGTCTCTAAAAAAAAGGTAAAATATTTTTCCGGTCGGGGAAAAATTTTTGGTCCCGCGAAAAAAAAAATGTTTCGGCAAAAAATTGGCGTCTCTAAAAAAAAGGTAAAATATTTTTCCGGTCGGGGAAAAATTTTTGGTCCCGCGAAAAAAAAAATGTTTCGGCAAAAAATTGGCGTCTCTAAAAAAAGGTAAAATATTTTTCCGGCCGGGGAAAAATTTTGGTTCCGCGAAAAAAAAAGTTTCGGCCTGGGAAAAATTTTGGTTCCACAAAAAAAAAAATGTTCCGCGGGCGGTAAAAAATTTTTACCGACTTTCGAGAAAAACCGGTTTTTTTTTCATTATCGAGGTCGGTAATGAAAATCCATTACCGTCCAGCCCTACCCTTGAGTGTCGAAATGACAAATGTTTTTTTTTTTTTACACTCACACTTTTTTCTCATTCACACTTACACTCACACACACATTCACACAGTCTTTTCGGCAACTTAGGCCATTTAAGACTTTAAACGATACTCGTATGTTTAAATATATCTATTGGTATCCAAAATCATCGGACTGCCTGGGGTTCGAACCCGCGACTTTTAGTATACGATGTTAGCACGCTAACCTCTACACCAAGCCCCGAGGGTAATGACAAATGTTTACTTTTTAATTGTAGGCTTATAAAGTACTAAGGATGGACGAATAAAATTTTGTCCGAAACGTCTCCTTTTTCGGCATTTGGATTTGCTGCACCCGTACTTGCTCTCTCTTCCAATCAACAGCCAACTTCTCTTCAGCTTAAAAATAATTTTAACCCTTCACACAATAATTTATATTTTAACAAAATAATTATTTTTTTGATATATTGAGATAATAATATCTCTCTCTCTGTGTGAATGCGTTTCAAAGGAACCTCTTCACCCCTCACAAGAGTATCCAATTTCCAGTAACGATAATGGAATTTAAGATTGTCATCCAACTGACACATTGTAAATTAATATTTCCATAAAATATAATCAGACAATTGAGGCTTTTTTTAACCAACGGGGGTGGTGGTAGTGGTGTTGAATTAAATGCATAGGGGAGGGCAGGGGAGGGGGCTCTCTCCCTAGTCGTCGTCGTATATATCCCACGGGGGTATGGAACGAACGCATGTGCCAGAGGGGTTGAGTGCTGAGTAGGGGAAGTAAACATCGGAATGCAATTACCCGATTTGGCTCAGACACATACACAATGATGCTCGTCCATCTCTCTCTCACGGTTTCCCTCCTGAAAGCTCTTTCACGCATCGACGACAATCTAAAAGGCGACGGGGGGGGGGGGAACTCGCTCGTCATTTGTCAATTTTGTTCTCGACACTCTCTGTGGTGGTTCGAGGAGGGTTCTTTTGTTTTTATGGCATTATATCACCTACACACTTAAGTATCATACAAGGTGAGAGAGCTCTCTCTTTCTTTCAGACAAGCATCCATCAAGATAGATCGGAGCCAGCCACCCCACACTTTGACAGCTTGTAAATCTCAACTTTCCTTTCTTCCTTCCACAAACATTAAGCCATCTGATCTTTCATCTTTATTATAAGTGAAATCATATATTAATGGCGGAGCTTTTTGAAAGGTAGACATTTTGATATTTTATTTTAAACTAACTAGTGTTCTCTAATAAATAAAACAGAGTTTAAAAGAAAGGCTTTTATTTGTTTTAACCTCTCCTATACCAGCAGGTGGGCGCTCGTTGGTGTAGTGAGCTAGGGTGCACAAAGAAGATCCCTGTTGAAATCCTCGGCATGCTGGATTTTAATATTTATTTAATGTAAACAAATCCTCAAGCAGGCACTGGATTGGAATATTGGATCTCACCACAATAGCTCCCAGGCAACTCTACGAGGAGAGAAAGTTGCTGTGACATCCCGTCCTGTGGAAGGGACGTAAAGAAGGTTCCCTCTCAGTATGCATTCTTCGAAAGGAGTAGATGCTGAGGGAGTCCCTCCTCAACTCGGACATCCTCCCTAGCATAGAGGAGGTTGGATATAAGGAGCCGTTTGGAACCAGAAATAAGGATTAGTTCACTAGCCAGAAATGAACTCAGGAGGAGGAGTTAGAGATAGGAAGAGATGTAACTTCACGGAGTGCCGGTAGATGGCCACGGCCAGAGGCCGGTTGGGTTTGAGGTGAGTGCCTTCGAGCACTTAAGCACTTCGGTTAAATAAACGGGGTTCCCGATAGGAATTTCAAATAATAATAATATACCAGCATTGCTCAGGGGCCCACATCTTGTGGGTACGTGGATGGCGACCACGAGCTGCCCTAGCTAGGACTGACAGTACTTCTGTACTTTGCATGTCAGTTTCTTCCCTTCTATATTTTCAACAGGCCGTGCGACGGACCGGCCTGTTCTATTTCTTCCTGGTCCCAAAAACCCTTGAAAGACAAATTCCGCCGAATAATCAGGCGGAGAAAGAAGAATAATAATAATAATATACCAGCAGGTGCATCCAGAAATGGGCAGGATGGATGGATTTCATGAGGTACTGCTCCTTCTCAGCCACCCGGCCCGCATCCCTTTGCAGGTCCCAGGTTAACCAAGTCAGAGTCATCCCCATTTAAGGCCCCAACCCTTTTCTCTTTGGTTATTTTTTTTCACTTTCCTTCCCTAAATGGAGACTTCGGCATTGTTTGAATTATTTGCTGTAAGCTGGACTCGAACCCGAGTTCTGTGGAAACTACATATCCGTAATCCGCCGCTTACATCCTGGAATAGGCAGAATAACAAACATTTTTTATTTAAATTCGATCGGATCCAGAATTTGGAATTTTTGGCTTGAAATTCACCAGATAAGCAGGATTAAGATTTTGGATCAAGGATCGACCGGATTGGAATTACATCCTTAAATCCAAAAAGATTTAGTTCCTTGATTTAAAATCCTGAAAAAAATTATTTCTTAGTTTTTGACGGAAATTAAAAAAGATCGAAAGGATTTTAACAGTAGTGCACATGTGCACTTGCACTATGTGTATAATTGCCGCTAACTGAAGATGACCAAATAAATTCAGGCCGAAACGTCTTATCCTGGGAGTGTCATTAACCAGGACAATCCCAATTTGGCTGATGTCTCCAATTCTCCACTATAATGTATATTCTCGTTTTGTCATTGAAATCTTCTGAAGACCACTTTACTCTTGTACTTCATAGAAGAGATAGGAGAAATGGTTGCCATGGTAACATAATATAAATATTTTCTCATACATATAAATTTTACAGCTTGAATTCTAATGTATCGGCGGAAACTAAATATATGTCGACACGAAAAATCTGGTGTGACAAGCACAGAACACAACTTTCGATTACCGAAGGTAAGAGAAAGTTGTGTGGTGTGCGACAGTCACACCAGATTTTTACTTATGAATTGGAAGTGGTCATGTTTGAAACTAAGGTGCTAATATATCTCGATACAAAAAAAAATCCGCTGTGCGTTAATTCACACCTGAATTGATAGAAAATTTCCCTGAGGTGATTTTATGTTATCATTAAAGCTAAGGAACCGCTTTTTTATAATTAAGAAAATTGCACGTACTGATAATAAACTTGCCCGCCGGAGGCGGGTACTGCGACTGGTGAAATTTTTTAAATTGACTTGTGTACTCGGCTCTGTGCTATTTTTCTTTAACTTTCATTAAAGTTACTCTTAGCTGTTGTTTTTTTTTTTTTTCATCTTAAAATTAAATTTATTTTATCAAAAACTCACTTGGCTTCTGATTCAGTTTTATTTTCTACAAAGAACATTCGATTTTCTTTTTGATTTCACAATTAGATTCGTATTTCTCTCTCTCTCTCTCTCTTTCACCCCTTTCTTCTGCCTTCACAGGGATAATTCAATTGTCTATTGACTCTAGGTGTATAAAGAAAGACAATTAAAAAAGAAAAAAGAAAGAGAAGAGAGAGAGAGAGAGAAGTCAAAATCAAAGGAAATTGTTCCAAAGAGATTGAATCACTTTAACGAATTATTCATTTGAATTTATTTTGTAACCAATCAACAAAAGCGAAGGCGCTGAAGTTTAATGAAAATAACAGAAGCTTTATTTTTTTAGCACTTTTCTCAAATAGCAATTTAATAAACACACGTGCCTCGTAATTTTCTTTCAAACAAATTTTTTTTTTCTTTTTTACTTTAAATTTTAGCCGCCTAATTCATAAAACCTTAAACAATGTTTTAAAAAGCATTTTAGCAAAATCTTAATTTATAAACGTATTTTAGGCGTAAAATCTAGATTAAATTCCTATTTTAACTAAAATGCCGAGACCCCTTGTTAAAGCTCACTAATAAACATTTTAAGTTTAACCTAACCTCAAAATCTTCGATAACTTGTGGCATTTCTCTCGATACATTTTTTTTTATCTGTTACTATTCGCCAGATGTCAACTTAATGCAACGAATTTTGCAAAATGGCGGAGGTTTTTGCCATGTTGCCAAACTTTATTTGCTTAAATTTAATGTTAGTTAATCTACAGTTTAAATGTGTTTATGAATAGAAAGTTTACTAAAATACATATTATCGTTTAACAGTTGATTTGTTAAAAGGCTTTCTTAAATGCTCTTTTATGAATTAGGCGGTGATCTTTTGAGGAATTTGTAGTACTGATGTACTTTTTCAGTTTTTTATTTTCTCAAAATTCGCTCCAACGATTTTATTTAAAATTCAAAAATCAAATATTTTTTAGATGAAGAGGTAAGTTAAAATTAAATTTAAAATAACTATTCAGATGTTTATTTTTAATGATATTATTTTATTGCCTTGGCGATCGATTTCGCTATTTATAGCATCATCAGGTCAGCTGGAAAAGCAAATTATAATTAAAAATTTATAATTAAAAAACTTGAATAAAATACATTCATACAAATTATCTTTTGTCCTGTTCAAATACATAAATATACATATTAAATTCTTTATGAGAAATTTTTTTTTTTTTTACATATAAATTAAAAAAACATTTCATCATGTAAAAATTTTTTCTCATAAAGAATTTAATATGTATATTTATGTATTTGACACAAATAATTTGTATGAATGTATTTTATTCAAGTTTTTGAATTATAAATTTTTAATTATAATTTGCTTTTCCAGCTGACCTGATGATGCTATAAATAGCGAAAAAGAAAAAAAATAAAAAATCGATCGCCAAGTCAATAAAATAATATCATTAAAAATAAACATCTGACGTCTAGTTATTTTAAATTTAATTTTAACTTACCTCTTCATTTAAAAAACGTTATTTGATTTTTGAATTTTAAATAAAATCGTTGGAGCGAATTTTGAGAAAATCGAAAAAAAAAAAACTGAAAAAGTTCATCAGTAAAGCACTAGTACCGTACCCTTTAGTCGATTTTGTTCAAAAGCTTATTTTGAGCGTCCGGGGGGTACCTTATTTAAACATAAAATTTCAATCTTGTAGCTCAATTCCTTCATCCTAAAAATCGTTACACACAGACAGACCAATTTGCGGGACTCACTTTTTTGTTTGGAATTAAAGAAACATGAACATCATCAAAATCTCGACATCGAATTTTTGACATGATCGCAATTCTTACTTTCTCTATTATTTCATATATAGGGTAAGAGCAAGCAAAAATGTACTTTTATTACTTATATATATATAAATATCTTTCTTTTTTATTACAAATATAAAAAAAAAGAAAAAATATCTAATATAAATTGCTTGAAGAATTGATATTTATTGGGAAAATCTGCTCCAAATAGCCGGGGCTAACAACCTTCAATGACCCCTGTCAACATAAATTTATTTTACAATAAATTTTCATTCAATTTTTTTTTTCTCTCTCTATTTTTGTAAACAACATTCTTAACATCATTCCCGATTTTAATCGGCAGTAGCCATTTAATTTGATTTCTAAAGCGACATGATTAAAGCTAACTTTACTAGTAACCAGGAGGATGCTGCTGTGTCAGGCAAGGGTGGGGAGGGGCTAATCTGCCAGCTCGGGTAAAATAAGCGTTTATACGAGAGCGACATTCTGTCCAATCGATGACAGTAAGTAATAAATCACCGGGGCAAGTTTGCTAGAGAGAAAGAGCTAGTTAGCCCCCCCCCCCCCCCCACCACACTGTCGACTTTTAGAAAACACCATTTAAGACACGGACAATCCTTTTAGGGGACAGAGATAGAGCTCTCTCTCTCTCTCTCACATCTTTTAAATGATGCACTTTAATAATGGATTTTAAACGAAAATTAACTTCTTTTTACTTTCTCTTACCTCTATATATATGTTAATATATAGAGAGAGAAAGTATTGGATTCATGTCAAAAATTAGATATCGAGATTTTGATGGATCTTCACGTTTTGAGGTCCCCTGAATCCAAAAAAGTAGTTTTCAATTTTCCTTTCCCAAAAAGTGCTCAAGTTGTATCACATCCGGTCATGGCATGTAGAAACAGAATATTTTTCTTGCAATATGGATATTTGTTGAGGCTATCAGTCGAGTATATTTTTGTTTCAACATTGTTTTTTCCTGTTTTTTTAAAAAAAAATTGATGTAGGTTGATCAAGTATTTGTGTGCGTGCTAGTGAAGTACCTACAGATCTATGTCTTCTCCAACAAGAATCGTAGTATTATTTATTGATTTTTCAATCGCTGTTTCAACTATTATCACGTGATTGATGAAATAAAGAAGACATTTTGCCCCCCTCTGCCCCCCTCCTATAGGATGCCAGGGGGGGCAATGTACCCTTGCCCCCCCCCCATCCCCCCCCCCGGGGGGGTAGCACAGAAACATCTGCCAGTCGAGGTCGTTTGAGGCATTCACGGGCACGAAATGTCCTGTCTATAGGCTACTAGTATGTAAAAAAAACGCGCCCTGCATTCTACCTTGAAGGTGGTGAGGAAACGAGTGAATCGTCATAATATAGTCGCCTTCTCAGCGCTCTATTTCAAAAATGGTTAATTTTACAGAAAAATGCAGGAAACATTTTTTGTAGACAATTTAACGACAAATAATTTTTATAATGACCTTTATTGACCTCTGAGCAATAGATTGCGAGATATTTGCGAAAAACTGATTTTCGTGACCTTTTGACCTTTATAACTTTTTTAGCCGGCATGATATCAATGTCGATTTTTCACATCTTCATTACAACGCCGTAATAAAGGTGTATACAAAAATTCAGCTCACTAGGAATTTTTCCGCAGATTGGGGTTTAAATGCCTAAAATGACTGGATTATTATACTATTATGAACATATTAAATTAATTTAATTTTTTTGCCCCCCCCCCTCCTGATTCAAATTGGTTCCGGCGCCCCTGGTGACTGCTCGCACAGCACACAACTTTCTCTTACCATGGGTAATTGAAAGTTGTGTTCTGTGCATTATGTTTCAATTTTTCACACCAAAAAAAAATGTCTTTAATGGATTTAGATCTAATATGGGGATCGACTATATAATTTTATAATCGGCCCGCGGATGCATTTCCAAAGTGGCCCGCAAGATCATTTGGGTTCCCGACGCCAGCTCTAGGAATTAATTGAAATATTACCCATTAGGAGAATTTTTATCCACCCTGTAATTTTTTTTTTTTAATTAATTTGAATTTTGTGAATTAATGGTGTCTTATTTAGAAAGAATTTAGAGGAATTTCATTTCTCTAGCCCTCCTTCATTTATTTCTCATTTATTCATTAAATATTCTAAGAATTTTGAGGGTAGCCCTCCCTACCCTAGCTCCTAGCCCTTGAAAATTCTGGTAGACCAGCCTATACGTATATGATTGTCTAATTTTCGGCAATTATATCCATTAAGAGAGCTTCTCTTAAACAAAAGGGCTTCACTGATAGGGAGGAGGAATTAGCAAAGAATTTAATTTTTTTTTTATTGTATTCATTCTTCCTTCTTCCCGTGGCTGAGGGGATAGAGGTGTTGGCAATTGAAGGGGTCGGCTGCTGCAGAAAGGCCTGTACTAGTTGTACAATTTGTTTCTCAGCCTGATATTGCCAGTCAGAGTTCTGACACTAGCAAAAAACAAACTTCTTATTGGTGTTTTTATTTGTTTGTTTCTAAAATTTAAAATTGAAATATCTCAGAACTATTTATTTGTGGGTCAGCACTATCTGCGTCGGAACCCCCTATATACAGTTTATATCGTATCTAAATAATAGTATCGTTAAAAGTTTATCTGATGTAAATTTCGATTCAAAAGGGGGTCCCCTTTGGAACTTTTTACACAAAAAAACAATCTGTCCCAATAATCTTTAATTTCTTTTTAAATTTGAAAATGAATTTATTGTTATTATTAATCACATATTAATTAAGAAATCTTTAAAATAAGCTTAGATGATTTATTTAAAAATCAACTGTCAAATTAGTTCAGCATTCTTGCAATAGATGGCAGGCTAGTCTAACAGCTGATCGCCTAATGGCCTATATCTGGCCCATATTTATATATTTTTATGCTTTTATAAAAGATACATAATATATAATAACATTTATAAAGTATTTATAATTTTGTTAAAAGATCAATGAAAATCAACCAAATGCAATTATTAGCAACCATTCTGACATCTCTCTTGGCAAATTTTTGAATTACTTGATTTTTTGGGCATGCTTTTTATGACACACAACGCCATCTTATCGGGAAAAACATGCGTAACACCTTCGCTTCTGTGCCCCCTTAAGAATATTTACTAATTCATCACAAAACGACAACAACAACAAAGTGTTGCGCTCTTTTTGACATGCCCATTTATGAATTTAATATTGATAATGAAAGTTGTCCATGTGGCTGGCTACATATTGAAAAATGAATATTTTTAAAGAACAAAGAGTTAAATAATTAGAGCAAATTCATTGATCAATTCGTGTATAGCCCACGTGTGTCTCTCTCTTTCTAAAATCATCTCTCTGCTGCTGTTTATTTAAATGCTGTTTATTCAAACGTAAATTAAATGAATTCTTTAGTATATATATATAGATATACAATATATTCCACAAAATGAATGCAAATGGAGTAGCACTTTTCACTTAATGAATAAATATATTACAATTTTCAAAGCGTTTCTATACAAATATTTTCAGTAAAATCATACCTTTAAAATAATATAGATATTACATTGAATTTCAATAAAATCGTGATCTACAGTAGATGAAGTGGAAGAAATTGAAGTATAGTATGCCTATAAATAAATTCAATAGCGGATTCAGAACGGACCTATCTCCCCCCATTAAAACCTTTCAAAGACAAAATATATTATATACGTGGGACCATGGGCGTAGCCAGACATCTTGTTAGGGGGACCAACCCCTCGTTAGAGCGAGAGGGGGAGGGGGTTTGCAATTAATATATTCATAGATTATTAATTATTTATTTAAATAAAAAAAAAATTAAATTAATGTGGTGGATTGGGGCGTTAAAAAAATTCCCAATGGGAAAAATATATATATTTTTTTTTTTTAGGACAAGCCAGAGGGGGGCAATGGCCCCCCTGCCTCCACCTGGCTACGCCCATGGGTAGGACTTATAGCTTGTAGTTCAATCAGGACAGGTGAAAAGAAGAAAATTCGCAGTATTTCATTATTTTTATTCCCATTATGTTGACGTTTCGATCCCGGTTGGGACCATCCTCAGAACAGATGGGTGTTAAATATGTGTTCTGAGGATGGTCCCAACCGGGATCGAAACGTCAACATAATGGGAATAAAAATAATGAAATACAACTAGCTGCGAATTTTCTTCTTCTTTTCATCTATCCTGAGAAAATATATTTTTATTTGTCTTAAAAAATATGTAAAATAATTATTTTATTGAGGGACGGAATCGAATTCTGCGTATAGATGACACGACGAGCATTGCATGTAACGTTCGCGTCGGCGTTCGCACTGATCCATCGGCTGTCGGTTTTTAGAACGAACACAAAGGCGCTCGCAGTGCTCGTTTGGACGTCGTTCGTGTCGTCTGGACGTTCATCATGTGGGGTGACGAACAATCGCTTGAACTTATCATTTTAAAGCAGCACCAACTTTCGACCAGGGCCGGCTCTAAGTGTAAGCAAA
This sequence comes from Euborellia annulipes, assembly GCA_023213315.1. Lineage (NCBI taxonomy): Eukaryota > Metazoa > Arthropoda > Insecta > Dermaptera > Anisolabididae > Euborellia > Euborellia annulipes. Next base: position 6,975 of record JAKCPI010004993.1, on the reverse strand, counting down.
AGATGCGTCACATCGGGGCGCCTCCGTATAAGGGCGCCATAATTTAACCCCCTTGACCCCCTTGCTCGCCTTCGGTGAGGAAATTTCTGCATTCAGGGGCGTAAATAAAATTTTTTCGCACGGCGGAAAAAATTCCGTGATTCTATAAAAAAGGTAAAATGATTTTCATGAGGGGAAAAAATTCTCTGCCGAAGGCGAGCAATTTGCAAAATTTTAAAGTTATAAGGCGTCAATTACTGTTCTGCATCGGTGCGCCAAAATCCTGATCACGACCTTCCTATTCGGCATATTCGTAGCAACTAAGTGGAAACAGCTTCGAACAAGATTCGCGTTGCATGAATCGCGATGAGTTCGGCACAGTCCAGGTTCCGTTCGCGTTACATTACCCATTGAATTACATTACACGTTACATCCGTCTGGATCCGGCCTTATCGAAAATGTTTGATGAAACATTTCTGTATTCTCTGCATTTATGTATTCTATGAAAAACCAAAGCCAATTAATTAATTGTAATAATAAAATAATTAAATCTCCCAAATGAAAAATTATAAAAAATTTTTCCTTTAATTGAATATTGATCTAGGGTGTCGGCTTCTGCAAAGGAGGTCCGAGTTCGCATCCTGGGCATGCAGGATTCTTTCGTTAAATATGTAAACAAATCCCCAAGCAGGCAATGCGTTGGAATATTGTATCTCACCACAATAGCCCCCAGGCAGCTCTACGAGGAGAGGGAGTTGCTGTGACATCCCGTCCTGTGAAAGGGACGTTAACAAGGTTCCCTCTCAGAACAAAAAATTGGATATTAATTAAATAATTTGAACATAAAAAATCTCAAGTTAATCGACTTGGTTTGTGATGATTTCTGTTTCCTCACAAGAAGAGTAAAGTGTTCGTTGGATACCCGATCAGGAAGGGAAACTTCTTATAATATAAATAGAAGTGGGCAAAAGGAATGAGGGACATTGAATGCATGCATTAGAGATTTTTTGTTGTTCCATTTTGGTTTCAACTAGGTATTAACAAAGTACAATTATTTTTGATATTGTTTTCAATTTTTCAACCACTCATTTAAATATTATTATTGAAAATTTTTATAATAATAACTAAATTAACCTCATGGATGATTTTATTTTATTTTTATTGTAATCCTCTTTCATTCAAAAACAATCCATCATTTCAATTCATCATTTTCAAATAATTAATTATACAATGAAACAAAAGAATCAACATATGCTCTGTTTCTTTCTTTCTTTCGTTATCAATCATTTTATATTTTTCATTTTGCCAAATAATGCCTAATATTTTATATATGCTATAGATAGGGGAAAGAATTGTCGCAAATTTCAACAGTGTGTGTGTGTCTGTCTGTCTGTCTGTGAACAAAATATCTCAAGAACAAAAAGAGCTAGGAGGTTGAAATTTTATATTTAATTTAGACACCCCCTGGGATGTGACAGGTAGCTTTTGAACAAAATCGACCAAAGAGTACTAGTACTTTACTGATGTACTTTTTCAGTTTTTTTGCGCTTGCTATACAATAACGCATACTGACTTGATAACTAATTCTTTTTATTCTAAACTAAAAAAAAAAAAAAAAAAAAAATTGGCGTTATTTTTGTAAACTGTGAAAGGCATCAGCTGAATAAACTATTTTCAATTCAGAGGGTCTTTGCTAACTCTCCCTTTCTGACCCTTCTCAAGTTATTGTCAATTGGGAGGGAAAAAAAGGGATAGAGATGTAATCAAAATAAACGTTGATGTTAATCAATTCCAATATATTCATATTCGATCAGTTAAAAGGGAGGGCCAAGGGAGCTAACTACCCTCTATCTCTCGCTCTGAGCGTGATATGCGGGGTCTATGTTGTTGTTGTTGTTGTTGGTAACTGATCTCTACTTAACACACTCCATTCGATCGAATGCAAAAAATTTTCATTTTGTTTCCCCGAGTCAAAACATTAATTCCTATTTAATCCTCAAAATTTTCAGTGAGGTTTTCAAGGGTCAGTTTAATTTTTTGGATATTGAATTCAACATAGAAAGTTTGTACCTCAAAATCCTACTTACGGACGGTTTTACAGCTTTGAGGTTTAAATCGGTGTAGGAAATTAACTTCTAAATTGTCTCAAAGGGTTAAGGGGAAAACGATATCAGCAAAAAAAAAATATATAGACTATATATATTTTTTATATTAACAAATTTATTAATTTATCAAAGTCAAATTATTTAAGTACAATAAGGGTGAAAAATAAAATAAAGTAATATATATAAAACAGCTAACAAAAACAAACACAAAAAAAAAATAATTTTTAAATAATTAAATGAAGTTGCTAATAAAAATTAATGTTGATGCATACGCAATTTTCGTAATGAATAATAGTAATATAATTTGGGATAATAGAAAGTATTACCTTGATAGATTAGAGATCGAAATAAATAATGTGTGGCGGTGCGGAGAAGGCCGTAATGAGGGTTGAGAAGGCAAAAATATAGAGGAGGGGGAAATCTTGAAACGATTGAAGCGGCTTGATTCCTGAGAAATACCGCTGGCCGATTGTCGCTGAAGCACGTTCGATGTTGCAGGGCAGGGCTCTGGCTGTTCTTCGGATGCAGGGCTCCAAAATCAGGTGCAGATGCGAGTTTATGCGTAGGCGGTAGTGCGTGTGTGTATGTGAGTTTGTGTATGTTTGTATGTGGCGAGGCTCAGGGCGAGCGCTTATGTTGTTGACTCGTTGGAGATTCAAGAGAGACTGGCTGCCCAGCGCAGCAGGTAGCCCAAATGGTCATGAGCCGAAGGGGTGGATTCGAGATCTTTCGGGGGTTGCTGGAATGTTCTGGAGGCTTCTGGACTCTTCTCGATGTTTCAAGGTGCATTGTCTTTGGAAGGGCCGGCTACTTGGGAGTTCGTTGCCCCGTCCGTAACAAAGGAGGCATAGAGGGGAAAGGGTGGTTGACCTTATCAACACTTAACAAAAAAATAAAGGACAAAAGATAAAGTTAAAAGTGAAAACATTGAATGTGTGAAGGAAAAAATAAAATAGTAAAAATAATAAGGTTTAAGATTAAACAATCGGAAATGCAGAATCTACAATTGATCCTCAAATCCATATAGAAATTATTCTATACAGGTTTGAACCTCAAAAAACTCAAATGAGTGTTTCGAGATTATAGTTAGGATTAATTCATATTTAAACCTCATAGTATTCAATGAGGGTTTTGACTGCTAAATTAGACTTTCTGAGCGGCAAATAAAACATCAAAGGCTTCTGAAATTAAAACTAGAATTTCTTTTTTGACTCGGGTTGACAATTTTTTTTTTATTAAGAAAGAATAAGATTGACCGTACTTAAAAATAAAAATATAATAAAAAAAAAACTTAAAAAAAAAAATGCTTTTATTTAAATTGAACTAAAAAGAGAGAAATAATTTAATTTAATTGTTCTTGTTAAAATTTTTTAATATTTGACTTAAAATAAAAGCGTGATAGCTTAAGGAATTGTATATACTAGGAACCGACCGAATATTCGGTTTCGGCCAAAAATCCTGGTTTCGGTTTCGGCCAAAAACTAGCCGAACCTTCCGGCCGGCCGAAACCTGAGCTTGAAAAGATGGGATGAGACTCGCACACAAAAAAAACAAAGGCCAGGGGCGGAAAAAATTAGTCTCCCTAAAAAAAGGTAAAATGATTTTCAGGGGGAGGAGAAAAGGCAGGGGGAAAAAAATTTCAAAAAAAAAAAAAAACGGTAAAATGATATGAATTTTGTATAGGAAATACAAGTTTCGGTTTCGGCCGAAACTAAGATTGAGGGCCGAATATTCGGTTTCGGTTGAAAATCTTGTTTCGGTAGTATATACTTAGAGCTTCGGAAGCACTTTGAAGCGCCCCACGCTTTTATTTCAAGTCATAATATTCAACAATTTTAACAAGTAGTCCAGTCATTTTAGGTTTTATCTGCGGAAAAAATTCCTAGTGAGCTGAATTTTTGTATACACCTTTATTACGGCGTTGTAATGAAGATGTGAAAAATCGACATTGATATCATGCTGGCTAAAAAAGTTATAAAGGTCAAAAGGTCACGAAAATCAGTTTTTCGCAAATATCTCGCAATCTATTGCTCAGAGGTCAATAAAGGCCATTATAAAAATTATTTGTCGTAAAATTGTCTACAAAAAATGTCTCTTGCATTTTTCTGTAAAATTAACCGTTTTCGGAGTAGAGCGCTGAGAAGGCGACCATATTATGACTAGGGCTCGAATTTCGCCCTATTTGCCTTTTTTTAATTTATGGCGAAAATTTAGGCCAATATGATATGTATACGTTTCATGAAATTCTGAATAAAATAAGAGGCATTTGTTAGTGCCTATAATGCCTATTTTGGCCGATTCTGAGTATTGATGCCTATTTCATCTATAGATGAAATAGGCATCTATACTATTATATAAAAGACAATCTCTGTCTGTCTGTCTGTCTGTCTGTCTGTCTGTTTGTAACGCATAGACTCCGAAACTACTGGACCGATGCCTTTTTTAGTGCCTATTTTAAGTTCAAATTTCAATTTTTTACGAGCTATACATAGCCTAAATTTAACATTTTGTTGAATTATCAAGAAAATATTTCAAGGGGGGGGGGGGGGGGTAAAGGGAGTAATTACCCCCACCTTCCCCGATATTTGGGAAAAATATTTTTTTCGAAAAAAAAATTTATTTTTCATGTAAAAAATTTTAAAAATTAGTAGGCCTACTTAAAAATTTGATTTGTATTTATATTCTAGCAAACAAGTACAGAATGCGCCTTTTAAATTACCGAAATTAAAAAAAAAAATTGTGTGCTATGCAACCAGTCACACCAGAATACCAAAAATAAGACATCAATTTTTTAAATTTTTTTATATTATTTCTTAAATAATGCCTTTTAAGTGCCTATTTTTACAATAAATGCCTTTTTAAGAGCCTATTTTAATAATTTTTAGTGCCTAGATGCCTGCCTATTTTAAAGATTTTCAGTGCCTATAAATCCGAGCCCTAATTATGACGATGCACTAGTTTCCTCACCACCTTCGAGGTAAAATGCAGGGCGCGTTTTTTTTTTACATGGTTTCCCCCGTAGGCATAATCCATGATATGTAATAAGAGGTTTTTTTATTTACGAGTGAATAATTTTTTATTTGAATACAGAAAAATACAGAAAAATTAACTCTAGTATATAATTTTTTTTTATCATTCATTGTCGATATTTTCAGTTTCTGTGTCATTAACAATTGCTGGCAAAACGTCGAGTGGACTTATTCCTATATTTAAATCGACATCTTCATCATTTTCATCATTGGTTGACTCTGCGTTTAAGCATAACTGGCCACGGCAATGTCCACAAACTTTTGAACATCTTAATCCAATTTTTTTGCATCCACATTTGCCGTCGCAACCTTGTGTACAATTACAGAAGATTGTGTTTAGTAGATTATCGGGTGCTGGTGGTAATAAAGTTGTTATTGGCTGTAGTATAATATTTTTTAACTCCCAACCCCACTGTTTTGGATCAATTTCTCTTCCTAGTCAGGTTTGTATTTGATAATACACTCGATAAATATGCTGTTGAGCTGCTGAAGAAGTAGGTGGTAATAATGGAAATTTCACAGCTGTACTGTGCCTTGTTAGTTTAGCAAAGCTACAGTATCTCTAATTATCTATCGAAAGTTCAGATTTTGGAGCACCGTACATTGCTAGTAGAAAATGTGTTCCAGCATTGACAATGACATCTCTAGAGCAATTTTCTTGTTGGAATATTTCTGCAGAATTGTTTAAATCGGGTCTTTTTTCAAACATCTTCATGATTTTCATCAATTTTCCTTTCCCAAAAAGTGTGAAGTTGTATCACATCCGGTCATGGCATGTAGAAACAGAATATTTTTCTTGCAATGTGGATATTTGTTGAGGCTATCAGTCGAGTAGTAAGACATTTTGCCCCCCCTCTGCCCCCTCCTATAGGATGCCAGGGGGGGGGGGGCAATGTACCCTTGCCCCCCCCCCAGTTCCGGCGCCTATGAGCAGTAGCACAGAAACATCTGCCAGTCGAGGTCGTTTGAGGCATTCACGGGCACGAAATGTCCTGTCTTTACTAGTATGTAAAAAAAAGCGCTGCATTCTACCTTGAAGGAGGTGAGGCATCGTGATAATATAGTCGCCTTCTCAGCGCTCTACTTCAAAAACGGTTAATTTTACAGAAAAATGCAAGAGACATTTTTTGTAGACAATTTCACGACAAATAATTTATATAATGACCTTTATTGACCTCTGAGCAATAGATTGCGAGATATTTGCGAAAAACTGATTTTCGTGACCTTTTGACCTTTATAACTTTTTTAGCCGGCATGATATCAATGTCGATTTTTCACATCTTCATTACAACGCCGTAATAAAGGTGTATACAAAAATTCAGCTCACTAGGAATTTTTCCGCAGATTGGGGTTTAAAATGCCTAAAATGACTGGACTAAAGAACAATTAAATTATTTCTCTTTTTAGATCAACTTAAATAAAAGCATTTTTTTTTTTTTGTTAAGTTTTTTTTATTATATTTTTATTTTAAACTTTTTAGTCTTTTTTATTAAGTTATAGATAGGGTATTAAATAAAAAAGGAAGGCAGGAAGCGTGAGGCATCAAATAAACTAACTCATTAGTTTGGTCTATTTTGGTAAAAACCGACTGGCAATTTGCGTCATCATAAATGATCCTTAAATATCAAATTTCACACTTCTAGCTCATCGGAAATTACCTAAACAAAGACTCAAAGTTGGTGATCTTGAAAGAGTAAGTAAAATAAAAGCATTTAATTAATAAAAACAAGAATAGAGAATCCTAAATAAATAAAAAATTTCATAAGAATTGTAAAAAAAAATTTTTTAATGTGTAAAAAGTTCCAAAGGGTACACCCCTTTGAATCGAAATTAACATGCAAATCCCCATAGGGATTTACCAT
>JAKCPI010004991.1:0-25618 GCA_023213315.1 Euborellia annulipes | reverse complement strand
CTCCATAGAAAAGACAGGAGAAATTGTTACCATGGTAACAAAATATAAATATTTTCACATATAAATTTTACATCTTGAAAATCGAATGTACCGTACTGTCGGAAACTAAATACATGTCGACACAAAAAAATCACAATTGTGCCCCCGGGTGTGGCATAGTAGGTAGCGTGCCTACACTCATATGCCAAACTTGTCTGGAGTTCGGACCCAGGCAGTCCGATGATTTTATTTAAGCCATTTGGATACCAGATGGCTTAAATAAAAATGCCTGAACCCTCAATATATATACATTAATTACAACGGTTATCGTCTAAAGTCTTAAATGGCCTGAGTTGCCGAAAAGAGCACAGTGTGAATGTGTGTGTGAGTGTGAGTGCGAATGAGAAAAAGTGTGAATGTTTAAAAAAAAAAAAAAAAATCTGGTGTGACAAGCACAGAACACAATTTTTCTTTTTACGTTTGTGAAGTGTGCCAGTCCCACCAGATTTTTTTTAAAACTATGAATCCCAAATAAAAAATATTTATTTATCCAGATGATCCAGAAAGGCTTGTTCCACTACTTTTATGACAGAAAAAATAGACTAAAGAAGAATCTCATAAATATCTCGTCCAAATGTCTCTCGAAAAGATCGTAAATGGGGATGGATATTTATTTATTTAGCTACCCAACTCTCTTATAATAAAAAACTGCTATATATTTTATTTTCAATAATAATATTTATCTTCATTAACGAAATTGCCGATTGTTTTTAATTAAGAGAAAAATTCCCCCTATAAGATTAAAGCCTCCGTTTAGATAACAATTTACATGAGTTATTGTTGCAGTAACGATTTTCCCCATGGGTGGTTGAAATAATTAAACCAAAGGCCGTCTTATAAATAATACAAGAAAGACGAGGGACCTCTGAGGTAGAGGGAAACCAAAAACTAGACAGGGCTAACAATAATATAAATATTATGGTGTGGTCAAGCACTCCCCGGGGAGGTTGGAGATCCCGGGCTCAAGGAATTTGTCCACTAACGAATGAATAGACTCAAGTAATATGTCTTTCAAATCAGATAGATTATTTAAACATTCAATAAGACATTGATTTCAAAAAAGTTTTTATTCATAATTGAAATATCAATTATGCCATTTATAGACAAATGACCACCTCGTGCTGTTCCACAATCGATTGTGGAATGTTTTTATAAACCTGGCTTTTCACATAACCCCAAAGAAAATAGTCCGGACAAAATCCTAAGAATTTACTGGCGACACACAGTGGTTCCAAATCCCGAAAACGTGGCCAAAAGTCCAAAAATAAAGAGTAAATTCGGGGACTTTTAAGCCCCTAAATAGTTTTATTAATATATTTACGGTTAGGAACGACCGTTTTTGAGAGTCATACGCACTTATCTGGCTCTCAAAATCTATTTGAATCTGAGCGTTTTTGACAACAATCGGGAGCTCTCTCCGAACGCAAATAAGCATCCTTTTCTATCGCTCTCCATTTCCTTGCTTTTTTGGTTATTTCAATTTCGTCAAATGGAATCAACGACTGAAAGTAACTAAATTTCAACAATGTAAAGAAAATGCAATAAAATTTGATAGTTAAATTATAGGAGCATTTCAAATAAAGTCTTATTTTGTTTCCATTTCAGAAGTCGCAAAAATTCAAAAGTCAAAAAGTAAAAAGTCCCACGACATCCCACTCTCAAACCACTTTTCCTGTCTTTTTGGATCCTTCTTCATTAATAATATTAAAAAACTAGCTGCACAGACTTGCACAATTTTTTTTTATTTAATTTTTTTTAGAATTTGAATATTCATCTGATGAAGCATATTAATGTTATTTAAACTAATGTTATATGTAATCCGTATTAAAAATATTGAATAAAATATTGTAATTAAATTATTTTGACATAAATAAATGTGTCTGGACCCCCACAAATGTGTCGTATTAAACAATATGTAGCATTTAGGGTCAATATGGCCTAAGATGCAGAAAAAGACTAATAAAAAAAAAAAAGAAAAATTATTTTGTTATTAATTAATTTAAAGGCGACCTCGGGAACCCGACAATGCCAATTTTGATTGAAATCGAATTATTTTTTTTTTAGTTCTCCTATTGGTTCCGCCAAATTTTTTTTTTTCTGAAAAAATAATATCAAATTCTAAATCAGCGACCTCAAAAACCCTTGTGTACTGAATTTCAGAGAGATTAAACAACGTTTGCGACTTTTGACCACGTTTTCGGGATTTGGAACCACTGTGCGACAGGCTAAATATCTGCCATCAGGGGCGGCTTTAGCGGGTAGGCAGGGTAGGCAACTGCCTAGCCAATAATAATGTCGGTTTTGGCATAAGCTACAACAGAGTTCAATTTTAATAGTTATTTAATTTATATCCACTGTTGTAGTTAACAAAAATTTCATCCTTTTCTGTGGAATTAAACGCAAAACTTTTGAGAATTGTGATATGGTGATGTGATTGTTACGTTACACGATAGACAGATATATTGTTGTTATATATATTGAATCAAGGGCGGATCCAGAGTGGTTTCGTGGGGGGGGGGTAATCTGGCGTGACTGCCGCACAGCACACAACTTTCACATCCCCTTCGGTAAGAGAAAGTTGTGCACCGTGCGTGTCACACCAGATTTTTCGTATAGAGATATATTAAATTTCCCATAGCGCCTTAGTTTCAAACTTGACCATGGGATTCATAGATGGCGCTGAGTTACGAATGCTTCCACATCAGTAAAGTGTACTTCAAACAATTTTCACAAAAAATATACTTTTTAAAGAGCATCTAAAAAAAAAAAATAGTTGATTTATGAATTTTAAACAAAATCATTGGAGCGAATTTTGAGAAAATCGAAAAAAAAAAAAACTGGAAAAAGTACATCAGTACTACTTGATTTTGTTTAAAAGCTTATTTTCACGAGTTCGGCGGGTGCTTAACTTAAATATAAAATTACAACCTCGTAACTCATTTCCTACATGGGTAAAAATGTCCAGACACACACAGAATTTTTTGGACTCAGGGGACCTCAAAACGTGTATAACAGGAATGAAAGTTAGAAGAAAAATGCAGTCAGAATTTTTTCTTTAAAAATATATTTCAACAGCTAGCTGACGTTTCGGCTTTGGTCAAAGCCATCCTCGGAGCTGCTGTTGGTCTTCATATACATATATTTTTTGAACAGAAAACTTTTTTCCCTGATGTTATATCCTAAATTAATTTTAATACCGGATACAATTCAAAATATATGTATATGAAGACCAACAGCAGCTCCGAGGATGGCTTTGACCAAAGCCGAAACGTCAGCTAGCTGTTGAAATATATTTTAAAGAAAAATTCTGGCTGCATTTTTCTTCTAACTTTCATTCCTGTTACAAATTCCACCAGCCATAAAATACCCTTATAAAAACGTGTATATCCATCAAAATCTCGACATCGAATTTTTGACATGATCACAATACTTTCTCTCTCTATATAATTCATATATATAGGGTAGGCATAGGCGCCGGAACTGGGGAGGGGGCAAGGGTACATTGCCCCCCCTCCCCCGGCATCCTATAGGGGGGGGCAGAGGGGGCAAAATTTCTTCTTTTATTTCATTTATTTTTAAAAATGATATATTTTTGAATAATTTTGAAAAATAAAATCTTCTAAATTAAAAAAATTAAAAGAGTAAGAAATTCATTTTTTTCCAAATTTTTTTCCAAAAATTTTTGATAAAATCACTAGCAAATTTTTTAAAATTTTAATTTTACTAAAATTGTGATTTTATTTAAAATTTTTAAAAGTTTTATAGTAGATTTGTTTTTGTTTTATACTATTTGAACATATTAAATTATTTTAATTTTCTAAAAAAAAATTTTTTGCCCCCCCCCCGATTCAAATTCGTTCCGGCGCCCCTGAGGGTAAGAGAAAGTAATTCTGTCTAATTTGAAAGACCTTTTATTTATGTCCTCAGTTGGAATTGGTAAGGCAAAGGAAACAACGGTACTTGAATAATAAATTCATTAATCTTTTTTTTTTTCTTCTCAAAAAAGTTTACATACGTATAATTAATTATTAAAATATATATATATTTTTTTAAATAAAATTTTGAGGTATTTTTCAGATGTTATTTACATTTGAAGGTAAAGGGCTGTTGTTTGTTATAAGATTAATTACCAACAGGTAGAGAGTTAAACTCCAAAGGGTTGATCTCATTAAATAAATCATGAGAAAATACAAGACTCAAGTTGAATAAAATAAACAGTCTGACATTGATTCTAAGAATTAAATTAATTAGCGCATTCTCTTTAAGGGGGGTGTGCGCAAAATTATTTATTAAATTTCCTTATTGCGGCGGAAAAAGGGGATTCAACTAAAAAATGCATGAATATGATGTGTAAAATTCGAGAGCACCACCCCCGTGAAAATTAAGAATTAAAATGCTTAAGAAACAAATCCATTAGCAAAAAAAAGATAAAATTCTAATAAAAAATTAAAAATGTTTATTTTTCCTCTGAGATTTATTTATTTTTTTTTTTTTAAGTGATTATTTAAAAATTCTCTTTTACAGGATTACATGTCCTGTATTTATTTATCGTGTGGTCTAAAGGAAAGAAGGAGACGTGATTCACTTTTAGTAATTTTTATGGGGCCTTTTATTTTTATTTAATAATAGAAATAAACCTCTAGTGCACTTCTAAGGCTCGGGGTACTTTGTGCTTTTCAGATTATATTTAAGTGGGGAAATATTATTATCTAATTTCTTCAGTGACGTCATTTCAGTTTTTGCTTGCGGTGGGGCAAAAAAATTTTTTTACTTCCTGTACTACTTAATATATCTAATCTAATCTAATCTAATTGTAATGTAATGTATGTATGTAATGTATATTAAACGAGCAATGTACGTTTGTTTGTTTATATATATGCATATCAGTTCTCGAAAACGGCTCTAACGATTTTTTCAAATTTTAAATATATACTATTTGTGGTCCCAAAATGAAATTGTGCTGGGTCTTATGTTTGGGAAAATTCGGGTACTAGTACTTTACTGGTGTACTTTTTTAGTTTTTTTCCAATTTTCTCGAAATTCCCTTTAAAGATTTCTTTCAAGTTTTAAATAGTTCTTAGTTCTCGTATAAAAAACAAATTGAGCTAGGTCTCGTCTTCGGGAAATCTCGAGTACTAGTACTTTACTGGTGTACTTTTTTAGTTTTTTCCAATTTTCTCGAAATTCCCTTTAAAGATTTCTTTCAAGTTTTAAATAGTTCTTAGTTCTCGTATAAAAAACAAATTGAGCTAGGTCTCGTCTTCGGGAAATCTCGAGTACTAGTACTTTACTGGTGTACTTTTTTAGTTTTTCCCAATTTTCTCGAAATTCCCTTTAAAGATTTCTTTCAAGTTTTAAATAGTTCTTAGTTCTCGTATAAAAAACAAATTGAGCTAGGTCTCGTCTTCGGGAAATCTCGAGTACTAGTACTTTACTGGTGTACTTTTTTAGTTTTTTCCAATTTTCGTTTTAAAGGTTTTATAATGTTCAAAGCCTAGTGGGCTTGCTTCCTGGTCAAACCCTCCCTCTCTTTACTCTGGGCTCACACATTTAACTCTCCACGAATATTAAATTTTAATTAATGTGCAATTTTGTAAATTTAATTTTTTATATCAATAATTACTATACAATGTATTTAATTTAATAATGTCAACAAGGCCAATTAGTAGAAAAATACTTATTATTTAAATTCTATTATTAAAATACTAATTATTAATTAATTTTATTGAAAATAATAATATTTAATTGTTTCTAGGCTGACGCATTTCCTGGGCAACTCTTTAATATCTCATGATTAAAGTTTTCTTGTGAGGCACTGTCTCCTCTAAGTACCACTCAGTAATATTGATATTCCTCAAAACTTTCCCTGGACTGTTCCTTCTTATTTTGGTGTTTTCATTGATGTTTCCATTGAGGAGCAAGTTGTCTCGTTATAATTTCTTTCAAATTTTAAATATTTTCTGATGTACTTTTTTTAGTTTTTTACAATTTTATAAAAAAAAGACCGAGCTCCGGCTCGGTCACCCCGGAACTATACATATAAACATATACTTCTATATTTTTATCTATACAATCTATACAATCTTCTATACTTATTTATAAAGAGAAAGTGTAAGTATCTAGGGGCAAAGCTCAGAATTTACTATTGTCTTCCAAAGTCTTGAGGGGGCAAATGTCCCCTGCCCCCCTGACGTCTCTGATATCGTTAAGTTTCATTATTATATTATTATAGGTTGTATATTAAGAATTTTTACATTTTTAGATTTTTTTTTTTTTTTTTTTTTTAAACACTCACACTTTTTTCTCATTCACACAGTCTTTTGGCAACTTAGGCCATTTAAGACTTTTAACAATACTCGTATATGTTTAATATACATATTGGGGATCCAGGCATTCTTATTTAAGCTATTTGGTATCCAAATGGCTTAAATAAATTCATCGAACTGCCAGAGGTCCGAAGCATGCTCTCAACTTCACCATGGCCCGAGGGCAAATTGTTTTATTAATAAAAAAAATCTGGTGTGACTGGCGCACAGCACACAACTTTCTCTTACCTTCGGTAATCGAAAGTTGTGTTCTGTGCTTGTCACACCAGATTTTTTGTGTCGGCATATATTTAGTTCCCGACAGTACGGAACATATGAATTCAGATGTAAAATTTATAAGTGTGGGAAAATATTTATATTTTGTTACCATGGCAACCATTTCTCCTATCTTCCCTATGAAATACAAGAATAAAGTGGTCTTCAGAAGATTTCAATTGCAAAATGAGAATATACATTTTAAAGAGCATCTAAAAAATAATTGATTTTTGAATTTTAAAAAAAATCGTTGGAGCAAATTTTGAGAAAATCGAAAAAAACTGAAAAAGTACATCAGTAAAGTACTAGTACTCTTTGGCCGATTTTGATTAAAAGCTTATTTTTCCGGTCCCGGGGGGTGTTTAACTTAAATATAAAATTTCAACCTCGTAACTCAATTCCTTCATGCTTAAAATTGAACACACACACACACACCCACACACACACCCACAGACAGACCATGTCGCGAAAACCACTTTTTTGGACTCAAGGGGACCTCAAAACGTGAAGATCCATAAAAATCTCGACATCGAATTTTTGACATGAATCCAATACTTTCTCTCTATATATATATTACATATATACATAGGTAAGAGAAAATAAAAATAGCTTTCTGATATGTCAAATTCTCCCCTGCCCAATCAAAAACTGGAATGACGTCACTGAATGAATTGTCTGTAAAGAAAAAATTAAACAAGAGATGCGTGTAGCTAGTTATTTTGTTCATATATGAATTTAATTTTAATTTTGAAACCCTCTATAGCAGATATTAAAGAGGCAACAGGGGATGTTTTCTTTCATTGTTGGCTATACGATGATAATAATAAATTTGAAAGCATGATATGGTTATGAATGATCACCCGGTGTGGCAATACCTTTTCTACAGCGAACCCATTTGAGAACAAATATCAGACGACGGTGTTGATGTCAGTTGCCTCTTTAAGAGCAGAATTGTTTAGGATGAAGATGGATGGACCAATATATCGACTAGTACACCGTTTAGGGGCCAGGGAACGTAGACATCGTCACAAAAGGAAAGTTAAATGGAGGCGAAGAGCGAGAGCGAGAAGGTAATATTGTATTTCATTTACAATTGCGAGGTTATCATCATGAAAGAAGAAGAAGAAGAAGGAGGGAATGAGAGAAGATAGATAGATAGATAGAAATATAGAACAAATAAAGCCAAATTCCATCGGGGATCAAAACATGAAATCGAAAAGATTTCAATGTGATACGACTATGGTATCAAAAGATAAGGAAGGCGAGGGGATTTATTGCGATTTGATAGAAAGGCTCTTTCAAAAAAAATAGAATTTTTCTTTTTCTTTCAAAGAGGAAATCAATTATTAGAAAATTGGCATTTAAAGGGTGCAAACAGACAATTAACAAAAAATCTGGTGTGACACAGCACACAAATTTCTCTCTCTTACACTTGGGCAAGAGAAAGTTGTGTACTGTGCTTGTCACACCATATATATTTAATATCTCGAGTTGCCCTTAGCAGGCGTCTCGGGGTGCTAATTTTGAGAGATTGCGGCCACAATTTTGAAGCTATTGACCTCAAATTTTTTTTTAAAATTAAATCTATTTAAAATATCTACAACTTATAGAAACCCTTTTTTTGATTTTCGAAAAAATAATTTTTTTTTTTTTTAGATTAATCGCATTAAATAAATGATATTTTTAAAAAATTCGCTCTATAACTTATAGATAATTAAATTAGTAATCATTGAGTTAAAAAATAATTAATTTTTCTACCCTTAATTAATTAGCTGGAATCTTTCAAATGAAATGGAATAAATCCCTTGTATTCCTATGGGAAAAACTAACGCCATCTCTTGCCGCCTAGAGTGAGTTACTCCTGAAGTGAATCGTCTTCTAACGGCTTTTAGCACCTTAATCAAAATTTTTGGAACGAATTTTGAGAAAATCGTAAAAACCTGAAAAAGTGCATTAGTAAAGTAGTAGTACTTTTTGGCCGATTTTTTTCAAAAGCTTATATTCACCCCTTGGGGTGGTGCCTAATTCAAATATAAAATTTCAGCCTTGTAGTTCTTTTAGTTTCTGAGATATTTTGTTCACAGACACACACACACACAGACAGACCATGATATTAAAGTTTCATTTTTTAAATATTAAAAACAGTCGTTTGTTTAAATAAAGATAGAGTTAGATAGTAAATAAACTGGCCCGCGGGCTTGGTGTAGTTGGTAGCGTGCCTACCTTCTATACCGAACGTCGCGGGTTCGGACCACAGGCAGTTCGATGATTTTATTTAAGCCATTTGGATATCAAATTATCAATATATAACGGTTATCGTAAAGTCTTCAATGACCTAAGTTGCCGAAAAGACTGTGTGAATGTGTGTGTGAGAAAAAAAGTGTGAATGTTTAAAAAAAAAAAAAATAAATAAACTGGAAATAATATTTCTTTGTTTTGTAGTCTATAATGTATATTCCTTTCTTAACCAATATAGATCTTTTTTTTTTTTTTTTTTTTAAACCCTTTTCGGCTACAGAGGCCATTTAGGGGTTATTTATTTATTATATAAATTTTCATATACATTGTACCGATGGCAACCGGGGGGCGTTCCACACGCTGATTACTCGGGGTCATCAATCCCGAGCTTTCGCCGCGCTTGGCATCACTTAACCTCAACGATTGTGGCGACTGTTGATCTTCTCCGTTGCCAGGCCCCCCTATAATAATGTATATAATTGCGGAGTGTCCGTCTGTCTCTCTCGCTCTGTTTAAGCAACTTTAGATGGAATTTTAAAACGAAATTTTGCAGGATTATAGAGGATGTTTGGAAAATTATTTTCATCCTGAAATTTCTATAACGGCGAGGGTCCGCAGCTGGCGGGGAGTCCAGAAGAGCGAAGCCCCCTGGGAACTAGTTGTTATAAAATAAAAATTTTTTTTGTTCCACTTCCAAGTTTGAGGTTGGGGCTGGGCATGTCCCCCAAAAGCGAGGCATGTGACTAGTTTTATTAATTTTTTTTTTTAATTTGCATAAGCTCTTTCTTTTTCGGCATCTTATTTAGACCCCGTAGTTTTTACAAAACTTTTTTTTTTTTACACTCTAAATTCACAAATCAAAAAAATTTGTGTGCGATATAAATTATAAGAAACGAAACGCTAATTTGATTTTAACGTCTTTATAATAGTAAACAATTAAAGTTTATTTAGCTGATATTCAAGTCAAAGATTTTGCCCACGGGGCGTGGTGTAGAGGTTAGCGTGCTAACCTCATATACCAAACGTCGCGGGTTCGGACTCAGGCAGTCCGATGATTTTATTTAAGCCATCTGGATACCAGATGGCTTAAATAGAAATGCCTGACCCCACAATAGATATATTCTCTACAACGGTTATCGTCAAAGTCTTAAATGGCCTAAGTTGCCGAAAAGACAGTGTGAATGTGTGTGAGTGTGAGTGTGAATGAGAAAAAAGTGTGAATGTTTAAAAAAAAAAAAAAAAAAAAAAAAAAAAAAAGTCAAAGATTTCTTTCTTTTTTCAACATCTTCAAAGAAATACTTGATTAACATTCCCCCCCCTCCCCCCCCTCCCTCCTCTCTCTTCTTTCTTTCTTTCTCTTTTCTTCTTTCTCCTTTCCGCCCACGATTTTTAATATAACCAAAATGCTTTATTATTCGAATGAATTATTTTTCATCGAGACGTGAAAAAAGATTCCCTATTTTATATATATATATATAAAAAAATGATTTTCCCATTTTTAATCTAAACTTTTTTAATAAGATATTAGCTAAAGAGTTCTTAATAACTTAAGTTTTGATTATTCTCATTAGATATATATAAGAAGATATTATCTTGGAAAAAGACTTTTTGAACAGAGATAGGAATTTATTTCTTCAATCTTTGCATTTTATTCTGTTTAATTGCAAACTTCTATATATATAATAGCGGAGTGTCCGTCTATCCGTCTGCCACACTCTGTTTGTCCGACTTCCCGTTGAAATTTTGCAAATGATGGAGAGTTAAGAAGAAAATATTTGAGTTTCAAATTTCTCAAAAAGGGAAGCGCAAAAAATGAGGACATGGGAAAATATTTATATTTTGTTACCATGGCAACCATTTCTCCTATCTTTTCTATGAAGCACAAGAGTAAAGTGTGCTTCAAACAATTTTGAGGGCAAAACGAGAATATACATTTTAAAGAGCATCTAAAAAATAATTGATTTTTGAATTTTAATCAAAATCGTTAGAGCGAATTTTGAGAAGATCGAAAAAAACTGAAAAAGTACATCAGTAAAGTACTAGTACTCTTTGGCCGATTTTGATTAAAAGCTTATTTTTCCGGTCGCGGGAGGTGTTTAACTTATATATAAAATTTCAACCTCATGGTTCAATTCCTTCATGCTTAAAATTGAACACACACACACATCCACCCACCCCCACCCACCCACACACAGACAGACCATGTCGTAAAAACCACTTTTTTAGATTCAGGGGACCCCAAAACGTGAATATCCATCAAAATCTCGACATCGAATTTTTGACATGAATCCAATACTTTCTCTCTATATATATATATTACATATATACATAGGTAAGAGAAAGTAAAAAGCTGATTAGAATTAATTTAAATAATTAAATGCCTCAAATGAAAAATAATATTATAATTAATATATAACATTTTTTTGAGAGAAAAATCACATAAAGAAACATTTTAATTAGTATGAGTATAACAATTGTCCAAAATTTATTAGTGTCGATCATTAGTCCTTTGTTTTTTTTTAAGCACAGATCTACATAGTTTATAAATTGTTTGTAGATGGCCGTAAGAATGATCAATTTTATTATAAAGACAATCGGCCAAAAATAACTACTTTTGAGTATTATCTGTTTCATTTGTAAATATTGCGATTCTAATGACATAGAATCATCCTCAGTACAATCAACAGATGTTTTGTAAATCGATCCATTATGAAAATTGCATTCATAGAATGCTCAGCTGTTTTGTCATATTGGATGGGAGGAGTTAACGATTTGCAAAACATCCGTTGATTGTACTGAGGATGATTCTATGTCATTGGAATCGAAATATCTACAAATAAAACATATAATATGCAAAAGTATTTATTTTTGGCCGATGTCTTTATAATAAAATTAATTAGTTTATAAATGCTTGGGATTTATATGGTGTATATGCTTTAAATTGTTGGCAATTGAACATGTATATTGTTGAACTAGTATACAATATTTAACAATGGTCACCCAAGAGAGTGAATTAGGCCTATATGAATGCAAGGGCGGATACAAGGGGGGGGGGGTAAAGGGGGTAATTACCCCCCCCCCCCCCGAGATTTAAAAAAACGGGAAAAATTTTAGAAACCGCGAACGGCACACGAAAAAATTTTTGATTCCGCGGGCGGGAAAAATTTTGGGTCTCTAAAAAAAAGGTAAAATATTTTTCCGAACGGGAAAAATTTTTGGTTCCGCGAACGGCACATGAAAAAATTTTTGGTTCCGCGAAAAACAAAATTTTTCGTAGAAAAACTTTTGAGAACAGGCCCCCCTCCCCCCCCCCGAAAAAAATTTATATATACGCCTCTGGTGCTGTGCGACGAGTCACACCAGATTACCCCCCCCCCCCCCGAGAAACACCTCTGGATCCGCCCTTGTATGAATGACTTGGGTGACCATTGTTAAACCTTTTACACCCCCTTACACACACATTCGTAGTTTATATATAGTATAGATATATAAATTTTTTTAAGACAAAAATGTTATTTTAAGCCAGATATGTCTGAAACGAGTTGACCTAAAAATTTAATTCCAAAGATGGCACTAAAAGAGAAGAAAATAACGATGCATAACCTCCTTCTATATTTTAATCGATTCGGACATCTATTGGGCCACACCGTTTTAATGAATATTCTTTTTTTAATTTAGTATAATTAAAATACGTTCTCATAAAAAAAAAAAAAAACGCTAATAAAATCACCCAGGAAATCATTGGACGTATTTTCACACTTAATGAACGTTTCGATATGGTACATAAATTCCCAAGTTAATCAATATGTAAAGTAAATAGAGGGAGAGTTTATGATAGGAATTTTCAAATGGTGAAATAGAATTAGCGGGCGTATAATTAATTCACTCCGATATTGATATTTTAGGTATTTTTGGTAATCTAATCCTTTTTCGGATAACATTTCAATTACGATTTTATTATACAAAGTTTATGGATTATTTTTAATATTAATTGGCAATTTTCTAATTTTAAGTATAGAATTCAATTCCCTGGGGGTGGCCAAATTATGATACGCATACACTTTTTTGATGGAAATACGAGGGCAGGTCAATAAGTCCGTGACTTTTTGAATGAAACACAGGTTTTTGGGTAAAAAATTATTTTATTTTTCAACGTAGTCTCCTTTGAGCTCTATACACTTTGTCCAACGTTCCTCCAATTTTTTTATCCCTTCCAAAAAATAAGATTTATCAAGGGAATCAAAATCATCGTTGGTTTGGAAACAAGAAATAGTCATTCGGGGCTAAATCCGGAGAATAGGGCGGATGAGGGAGCAATTCGTATCCCAATTCATGGATTTTTGCCATTTTCCATTTTCTTCTCAAATCACGAGGTAGTCTGCTATTAATGGATTTCAAACAAAAACTAAAAGACCCAGCTGGTTCAAATTTCGACAGGAGTCAGCTGATAGTTGCCTGCTGACAGGAGCAGTGTTGCCATTTCAGGTTAAGAGGCGGGAAATTCAAAAAGTCACCGACTTATTGACCTGCAATCGTACATATTTCTAGGCCAAAAATGGCGTGTGAACAAAATATCTCAAGGATAATACAGGTAGGATACATAAACACCCTCTTAAACGAAGCAGACAGAAGATACCTTAACATCGCCATAAGATGGACAAAGGGACACAGCGCAATAGAGTAGCGGATTTCTTGACTAAAAGAACAGCATTACATGGCACTGCCATGAACGATTTTGATTAAAATTCAAAAAGCAATTATTTTTTAGATGCTCGTTAAAATGTATATTCTCATTTTTCTATTGAAATTTTATCAATACCACTTTACTCTTGTACTCCATAGAAAAGATAGGAGAAATGGTTGCTATGGTAACAAAATATAAATATTTTCCCATATTTATAAATTTTACATCTGAATTCTATATGGGTCATTCCATGGACAAATCGACAAATTTTTTTTCCTGACCCGCGCGGATTTCGCTGAAAATTTCCTATCTTTTTTCTACCCCTTAAAAGACATTTTTGAGAATTTTTTCAAATTTTTTTACCCAACTAAAAAAAGTTATAAATTTTTGAAAAAAAATGCTTTTTTTTTTTAAATAACTATAACTTATTTTAAAATTGATATTTCGGAACCCCGCAAGGCTATAAAAATTTTGTTTTTTAATGTAGTTTTCAGAAAAAAATACAAAAATTATTTCAGAAGCCCGGATATATGAAATATTTCAGTTTTTTTGAAAAAACCCTAATTTTATTTGGACCATTTTTTTTTTAAATTTTTTTAACTCAAAATAAACTTCAACTAATTCTACAATTATCCCCCCTAATTTCAAGATGTGCCGACGATTGCTTCTATTTTTTTTTTTTTGTTATAAAAATTTTTTTTTGAAATTTGGTTTATTTTTTACGTAACTTTTTTATGAAATTTTTTCAGCTTTCTCGTGAAACTTTAGAAGTTGAAAAATGATATTTTATTCGAAAATTTTAAGTCATCATACTAAAAATTGTTTTTTTTTTCAGTCTCGTGCTTTTCTGAAAAAAAAAAACATTTTTCAGCGGAATCCGCGGGGGTCAGGAAAAAAATTTGTCGATTTGGCATGGAATGACCCATATACGGTATATCGGTGGACACTAAATATTTCTCCACTCAATAAATCTGGTGTGACAAGCACAGAACACTACCAAAGGTAAGAGAAAGTTGTGAGCTGTCTGTTCCTTCATCTATTTGGCGCTCTCTAATTAGTTTAACGAAAATTCATTTCTGTCTCCTCTCTCTTCTCATTTGAGTCAACTTTTAAAAGAAAGTTAATTTATTTTCTCTTGATCAAAAAAAAAAAAAAAAAAAAAGAAATAATAATTTAACTTTATATTATATCACAAAAGCATATCACCTCTCAAATTGAATAGAAAATGGGAATTGTGAAAGCTTTTTAAGAGAATTCAATCAAGAGTCCATGTTTGTTTTAGATGGCTGGTGATGGGGTAGAGATTTTTTTTTTTTTATTATTTAAACTTTAATGAAAAAAAAAAAAAAATTACAAGAATTTTCAAATTCATTTTCAAACGAATTTTTGTTGAATTTAACACTAATGTATTCTTTTGAAGCGGGGAGAGAGAGATTGTTTGCGTTTTTATTAAAATTGCAAAAAATAAATAAACTGAACGTACCTATTTAATCTTATTTTGATTTAAATAAAATTTTTGCCCAGCGGGCTTAGGTTAGTTGGTAGCGCGTCTGCTTTGTATACCAAGGGTCGCGGGTTCAGACCCCCAGGCAGTACGATGAATTTATTTAAGCAATTTGGATACCAAATATATCATATATGGACCCTGTTACGCAATTGTGTGTCAAGCGCCAGGTACCGAGATTTGAGAAAATTAACATTAAAGTTTTTCTGATTTAAATTGTTTTGATTAGATTACGTATATATCATTTTTTTTGTCAATTGTGCAAGTAAATACTGTAATTATGGCAGATATTCATAAATTATCTCTAAAAATACGACTAATTTAGAGAATAAACAATAAAATATAAAAAATTATTTTTGCAAAATTCTCTAACAATTGCAAGTCCAATTATATTTGCAAAAGTGCTTCAAAGTCTCTTGACACATGATTGCAAATTACTCTATGCACTATTTATATTAATAAAATAATTTTAGATTATAATTCAAAAATTAAAACGAAGATATTATTAAAGTTCTTTTATGGTTATATTTAATACTAATAGCTTAGAAACTTTTTATCAAAATTACATTAATAAATTTTAAATAGTATTAATGTTTTAAAATTAAATACAAAGTGATAAGAAAATTTTCTCATCAATTAATTCCTTAATGGAAGTGAACTTGGATACCAGATGGCTTAAATAGAAATGCCTGACCCCACAATAGATATATTCTCTACAACGGTTATCGTCAAAGTCTTATATGGGCTAAGATGCCGAAAAGACTGCATGAATGTGTGTGTGAATGTGAGTGTGAATGAGAAAAAAGTGTAAATGTTTAAAAAAAAAAAAAAAAAAATGGAAGTGAACATGGCAACAGTAAATCAAAGTTATAATGTAATTGACTTAATATCGAAATCGCACTGATCCTCATCTTCATTGTCAGGAATAATATCAAAAAATTAAATTTTGACATCTACGAATTGAGAGAAATTTTTGTAGGTTATGAAATACTTGTATTAAATTTCAACAACTAGAAAGAATATCATAGTGTAAATAAATTTGAAATAAATTAAATACTACTAAACAATAGTTATGCTGGTGTTCGTATTTGAAAATACTTAAACGCAGCAATTAATATCTCAAACGTGTAGTTGTTTACAGTGGCGGTCCCAGGATTTGGTCAAGGGGGGGCCCAAATTTTTTTTTTTTTTTTTAAATTCATTTAAGCTTTTTTCGGCAGCGAAAGCCATTTAAATCCCGTCTCTATTTATTTCACCGGGATTGTTAGCCAATGGTCCAAAATTTATGTAGAGAAGGTGAAGAGGCAGTGGCGCACACCAGAAGAGTAGTGGGTAATAGGGGTGATATTTATTTAGTTCCGGATTCAAATTAACATTGATAAAGAACTCTATTCGTTTACAAATTTTATAATATGCTTAAACAAAACGGTACAATTTTGAAGACTCGTGTCAGAACATATTTCTCTCGTCATTGACCGAAGAGGCCCTCGGGCCTTGGTGTAATGGGTAGCGTGCTGGCCATTTGTACCGCGGGTTCGCATCCCGTCTCATGCGACAATTTATTTCAATTAGATCGGCTACCAATCCAATTGAAATAAATGGCCTTCGATGCCGAAAAAGATCTTAAATGAAATTAAAAAAAAGAAAATTGTCCGAAAATCATTTAAACAATTGTATTGTCTAATTTGAATAATATCAAAATGATACGTCACTCTCGCTTAGTAGCCATCTTCAAAAAGTTTTAATAGCTACCTTTTAACCCTTAAACAATGTAGAGCTATATTTCTGTAACCGTTAACATACACGAAAACATGAGCAAGTCAAAAATTGATCAATTGTACAAAATTACCAAGTTTACTGAAATATCATGATTAATAACACTGTGCTACAAGAAAAAAAGCCCCGAGAAAATTCCTTCAGATTCTTAAGTCAAATGATCTCCTGAATCCAAATATGACCTCCGTTTTCCTTCACCACGTACCATTTTCGGGGGGGGGGGGAGGGCCCTCTACTTATTTCCACCCCTTTTCGTTAATTATAGGGCCACGAAAAAAATTTGGAGGGATGAAAAGGAATATTTTAGCCCTAACATTTCTTCAGAAGGTCTAGAGAAGTGAAAAGTTAAAAAACATTAACATTTGGATCCAAGGGGGGGGATGTGGGGGAGGATTTTGTCGCTTAAATTGCAAAAAAATCATTAAAAATAATCATCAAAATCATTTTCAAATGATCGATTTTTTCACAATTTTTTCACTGATTTTCTACATATTCCAGCGGACAGACCCACCTCACCCTTCCTTAAACATCCCTCAACTAAAAAAAATATATAGGATAAAGCAGGTGGGGTGTGAGAGATTCCGAAGCGCTTGCAAGAAGATGGAAGATTCACAGCTCAGTTGGTCAAATTGGCAAATATGAGCCTATAACTTTTTTTTTGGGCTGATCTCCACAAATTTAAAGTTAAATATACGGATTCTTCTAAGTCCTTCAATATTGCCATATTTTATCTAAAGGGGTAGAAATTATTTCTTGTCAAAGTTTGAAAAAAATTCTCCTTGCAAGGGCTTCGGAATCGCTCACACCCCACCTGCTTTATCCTATATATTTTTTTTTAGTTGAGGGATGTTTAAGGAAGGGTGAGGTGGGTCTGTCCGCCTGAATATGTAGAAAATCAGTGAAAAAATTGAGAAAAATCAGAAAAAATTGATCATTTTTAATGATTTTTTTGCATTTTAAGGGACAAAATCCTCCCCCGCATCCCCCCCTTAGATCCAAATGTTAATGTTTGTTAACTTTTCACTTCTCTAGACCTTCTGAAGAAATGTTAAGGCTAAAATATTCCTTTTCATCCCTCCAAATTTTTTTCGTGGCCCTATAATTAACGAAAAGGGGTGGAACTAAGTAGGGGGCTACCCCCCGAAAACGGTACGTGCTGAGGGTAAACGAAGGTCATATTTGGATTCAGGAGGTCATTTTACTTAAGAATCTGAAGGAATTTTCTCAGGGCCAGAAAAAAGTTTCATTTTGTAGCACAGTATAATCATACCTAGGGTTACCATGATTTATTGAGGCCAGACCCGGACAGACTACTTCCGGAGGTCTAGGGGGCTTGGAAAAATTTTTGAAAATTAAGCACTAAAATCTGCGTTTTTAGCTATCTATTCTGGCAAATTTATAATTTTTTGTTTAGTTTTAAAATATTAAATAAAACTTTTGAATTTTTGTCGGTCCAATGGGGGGGGGCCCGGGCATTTCATAAAAAATACTCTTAATTATAGCATTTGAAACAATATTCCGTGCTTAACTCAATTTTGAATTTTGTTTTGGCGCTTGACACACTAATGCATAACAGGGTCCATATATAGAATGTTTCTTGCCTTTATTTACATTTGATACATGGAAGAGGAGAAAGAACACATTTATTAAAACAGAAAAGTCAAGTTTAATTTTTCCCAAGTGATACTATTTTTATGACATCCCCTCTCTAATATTTATAAACAAATAACATCCTTAAGGCGGCAAGTGGAAGGAAGATTTTAATATTAATCAATTCTCAAGCAAATAAAACGCCATGAATCTATTGTGCCTGATGGGGGTGTTTGTCCTCCAACTTCTTAAGTTCTCCCTGCTGCCGTGCAGACACTTCAGACGACGCGACGTCTTTGTCAACCGCAAGGGGGGGGCTGTGTAATTTATTTCCTCCGAAATTCGCCTTCGCAAATACAAAAGCGAGCGAGGCAGCCAGACACCTTTCTTTTAACAGCCAGACTATATTTTATCTAGCTATCTAGCTGGCTGGCTGGCTGGCTATATTCTCTTTTATTTAAATGGGAAATATTCTTTCTCCAATATATAAATGTTACGTTCTCGTCGCACGTTGGACAGCGGGATTAAAATCAACCCTATTCTTTAATATAATAAATGAAATTCCTCTGCTTGTGATTCATTGAGGATAGAATTTGCTTTTTTACTTTCTCTTACCTCTATATATATGTTAATATATAGAGAGAGAAAGTATTGGATTCATCAATTTGATGGATATACACGTTTTGAGGTCCCCGAGTCCAAAAAAAAATAAAAGTGGTTTTCGCAACATGGTCTCTGTGCCTGTCAAAATATCTCAAAAACGAAAAGAGCTACAAGGTTGAAATTTTATATTTTAAGCTATGTATAGTGAGCGCCACAATTAAGTCCCCACCTGATAGGTTTAGCCTTAAGTATATGGTATAGTATATGGATTATGATAAAATATTTTCAAATTTGAAAAGGTAAAATAAAATCATCTGAATCAGATTTCACGTTTTACATTTTCGATCATTAAAATTATTTCAGCTCCCGGGTTTGGCGTAGTAGTGCCTACCTCCTATACCAAACGTCGCGGGTTCGGACCCAGGCAGTCCGATGATTTTATTTAAGCTATTTAGATACCAGATGGCTTAAATAGAAATGTCTGGACCCCCAATAGATATATTCATTACAACGGTTATCGTCTAAAGTCTTAAATGGCCTGAGTTGCCGAAAAGACAGTGTGAATGTGTGTGTGAGTGTGAGTGTGAATGAGAAAAAAGTGTGAATGTTTAAAAAAAAAATTATTTCATTATACACCATATACTATACCATATACTTAAGGCTAAAGCTATCAGGTGGGGACTTAATTGTGGCTCTCTCTCTACAGTGAGACACAATATTTTGTAAGTCCCACCCATCAATTTTCTACTTGTGATTATGTCATTGTTTAAAAAAAAAAAAAATATTAAGTTATATAGTTTTTTAATGGAAACTTCCATGGTTCAAACCTAGAAAATTTTCTAAAAAAAGATTTTCATTTTCTTTTATAAAAACAATGAAATAATCACAAGTAGAAACGCTTGGGTGGGACTTAATATTGTCCCTCACTATACCTCTATGACATGTGACACGACTCTTTTGAACAAAATCAGCCAAAAAGAACTAGTACTATACTGATGTACTTTTTCAATTTTTTTTTCTATTTTCTTAAAATTTTTTGCTCTAACGATACGATTTTGATTAAAATTCAAAAATCAATTATTTTTTTTTTTTTTTTTTGATGCTCTTTAAAATGAATATTCTCATTTTGCCCTTGAAATCATTTGAAGACCACTTCAAATTCAATCAGGGGGGGAGACAATTTTTTATTTTTTTAATAGATTTATAGTTGTGATATAATAAAAGAATGTAAATATAAATTTTTAAAATTTTATTTTAAAAAAATTTTTTTTTAAAAAAAAATTTTTTTCAAAAAAAAGAGGTGATTACCACCCTCCCTCACCCCCCCCTTTTAACCCCCCTGATGAAGACCACTTTACTCTTGTACTTCAAAGAAAGACACGAGAAATGGTTGCCATGGAAACAGAATATAAATATTTTCCCATGTTTATAAATTTTATTATATCTTGAATTCTAATATATCGGTGAGGCCCTCGGGCTTGGTGTAGTTGGTAGCGCACTAAGGGTTTGGATCCCAGGCAGTCTGATGATTTTATTTAAGCCATTTGGATACCAGATTTTAAAGAGGGGTCTCCTCAAGTGCGGATACAGGGGGGTAAAGGGTGTAATTACCCCCCCCCCTCGAGATTTAAAAAAAAAAACTTTTTTTCGAAAAAAAATTTATTTTTAATGTAAAATTTTAAAAATCAATACTTGAAAATTTGATTTGTATTTATATTCTGGCAAATAAGTACAGAATGCTCCTTTAAATTACCGAAATTAAGAAAAAATTGTGTGCTGTGCGACCAGTCACACCAGATTACCCCCCCCCCACCCCCGAGAAACACCTCTGGATCCGCCCTTGGGTCCCCTCCACTCTCCAAGGGTTTAGTCCTGGGCTAGACCATGAACAAAGTATTCTTATTTGATAATAGCAGAGCGTTTCTTCTTTTCTACCTTTATAAATATTTGCAAATGTTTAAAGTAAAGAAAAAAGATCGCGAAATCTCGCTGTTTGTTCTTTCTTTTGTGTCGTATAAAAAATGTATAGTGAATGTCTAAAGACTATCATTCAACCTAAAATTAAATAAAATCTCAACACTCATAAAAAAAGAAGAATAATCACACCCGTTTTACTCTCTAAAATAATTTATATCATAATTTATAAAATAAATTTTATATTATATAAAGTTTATATAACCTCCTGATGTTAGTAATTTTATTATAATAATAACTTAACCATATTATAATTATCATAAAAAGGTATTAAAAAAATAAAAAAGTCAACTAAATCTGGTGAAAATATATGACTGAATTAAATTAGGAAGTGTAAATGAATGTAAATGTGATTTATTACGTCGCAGCTGATATCAATAAATCACGCAAAGTAATAATAAACAAATGGTTATTTACACACACACAAAAAATATATATAAAAATAAATAAATAAATAAATTGATAGATAGAGGCATGAGAGAGAGAGTATTTTTTGCGTTTTATTGATTTCTACATTTAGACATTTAGATATGCTATAAAATTCCATCTAAATCTCTCAATTACTAGGTGCGCGGCTAGCTCAAGGCGGACTCAAACCCTCTTCAGTTGTGTGAAGCTAGCAATTTAATAAAAACACATCACTTATAAAAAATTATTAAAAATAATTAATTTAAATAAATACTAGCCGCGCCGCCCGCCTTCAGCGGGCTTCGAGTCTAGCCAGGGGCTTCCCCCTGGAGTCTTCTCCAGCTGGCTCAGGCCCGTGGCGGACCCTCGCCTTTTCTTAATTATTATTTTTTTTTTTTAACACTCACACTTTTTTCTCATTCACACAGTCTTCTCGGCAACTTAGGCCATTTAAGACTTTAAACGATATCCGTTATTGATTAATATACATATTGGGAGTCCAGCCATTTCTATTTAAGCCATTTGGTATCCAAATGTCTTAAATAAAATCATCGGACTGCTTGGGGTCCGAACTCCGCAACTTTTGGTATTCGAGGTTAGCACGCTAACCTCTACACCAAGCCCCGAGGGCAGAGAAAATTATTATATGTATTCCAATCCAGTGCCTGCTTGAGGATTTGTTTACATTCATGCAAAGAATACATAGATATTTCTCTATACATTTCCTTTGAGAGAAATCGTAACTTTAGGAATTTATAACTCAAAAAGTTACAAGAATTTCGAGACCCGAGTATTTTTCCTGGACTCGCCATTACGTCCTCTATATGACTGCAAAATTTCGTTTCAAATTCCAATGGGAAATTTGTCAAACAGAGCGTGACAGACGGACGGAGAGACGGACAGACGGACACTCCGCTATTATATATTTAAAAAATTAATTTTTCTATCAAAATTTAAAAATTGCAATGCGTTAACTGAAGAATATTCGACTCGCCAGAGGGAGTTGCCAAACCTCCAACATATTTCCAACTTGAATATTAGAATATATTCAAATAATCATCTTCAATACCTTGCTATATATCCTAGAAATATAATCCTGATTGACATAAAATGAATAATAACAAAAAAAAAAAAGGGATAGATTGTTTCTGTCATTTATATTCGTGAAGTTAGGATGCTGGTGCCAAGCTTGTGTTCTTAATATCACCCCTTTGTTAAATCTTAAACTCAACTTTTGCTTACAGCTAATTTAATAGAGACCTGGGCCAAACATTCAACATATACCGGTATACTCGAAGGCAGGGTTACCCAATTGAAAGTAAAATGGCTACCTAACCTTTAACTAACCACATTTTTGTATTAAATATTTATTAAAAATATATAAATAATGTACAACGTTACGACTGCTTATTCTGCACCCGTTATCAAGTACTGTGCACTTGCTCCGACTCAAATGAACTGTCATGTCCGTTGCTTGCCTTTTTATATACAACGACGTCAGCGCCATCTGTCGGCATTTCCATGAAGTTAGTCACAATTATCAAACCAACTGTTTACATAAAAAACATGATGTTACAATAAGTTTCCTGAGTTTGATTTTTACAGAGATGTTATAAAATTGTAACATCATGCTTTTTATGTAAACACTTGCTTTGATAAATGTGACTGACTTTATGAAAATGAGCGAAAATAGCAGAAAAATTTGAATCTAACTTCACAGAAATGCCTACAGATGGCGCTGACGTCGATGTATATAAAAAAGGCAAGTAACGGTCATGACAGTCAGTTCACTTGAGTCGGAGCAAGTGCACAGTACTTGATAACGGCTGCAGAATAAGCATTTGAAACGTTGCACAGTATTTATATATTTTTAATAAATATTTAATACAAAAATGCGGACTATAATTATAAAATTCTCCTAATAAAGTCGAATATTTTCAGTAAAAGATCTAAAGTCAGAGTCAACTTTTCCATCCCTACTGAAATTCGCATTTACATTCCACACTGGTCAAATTCATACAGTATTATTAATATATTTGAAACTAGGATGTAATTTAATATGAAAGAGGAGTTGCTAAAAAAGAAAAATGATTATTATAGAATAACTACTTGGATAAACTTTGCCACTGCAAACTTTATATAAAAGCAATTATAGAAATAGACGGTGGTGGTGGGGGAAGAGGGGGAGAGGGGAGGGGATGAGATTTCAATCAGAACTTGTACTCAAAGGGAATCAAATCACTACTATCCCGGTTTAATTCGATTTTGTGTTCGGCCAAGTTGCCAATTGTCAAAATTTGTATCAGAACACTAAACATGTCCGTCCGTCCCCTCTCCCTCCTTCTATTCTATCCGTTGAGGTCTCACTATTGTTAAGATGAAGATGTATTTTAAATGAAGGGATTGATGAAATAAATCATTTATACATGTCCCATATACACACAGCAGCAGCAATGTCCGTAGCTATTTTTGGCTTATAAACTGAACATTATGTTTGAATAATTAATAAGCGAATTGGGTGAATAATTCATACTTCCCCCCGCGAGGGATATTTTTGGCATAATCAGAGAGAGAAAATTATTCTCAGTTTGAAGAAGAAAATGTCAATCAAAGAAAGCAAAATCTCTGATTTTGTCGATATTTATGACTCGTTCTCCATCACCCCCTCCCCTTATTCTTGTTAGCTCAGCTTTCAATCCTTTGCTCCAGACTACCGGACACTATTTGTTCATGTAGGTCAAGTGTCTTGGTACAAAGTATACCACCCCGATTTTAGGCTTGAGATCCTGGGTTTTTGGGGGCCATGGGGCGCTTGGCCCATCAACACACTCACACATATATTAAAAATTAAATATTGGAAGCTTTTATATGGCTGGTTTGATGTAGTAAAAGGAGAATAAAAGAAAGAGCCTAATTATATTTTCGTTTATTTTTCCCTCAGTGCTACGTATCGGTCCTAAATAGGACTTGATGATCTGGAGGTGGTCCTAAAACAGGGCATAATGCTCTAGTAAAAAGATTTATGTTTGATGGTCCTAAACAGGACTTGATGCTCAGGAGGTGGTCCTAAACAGAGGACCTAATGCTCTGGAGATGGTCCTAAGCAGGACTTGATGCTCTGAAGTTGGTCCAAAACAGGACTTAGATGATCTGATGGCCCTAAACAAAAAGTTAATGCTCTGAGTTGGTCCAAACAGACTCAAAGATCTGAAGATGGTCCTAAAGAAGACTAATGCTCCGAGTGGTCCTAAACAGACTTAATGCTCTGAAGTGGTCTAAAAAGAGCTTAATGCTGAAGTGGCCCTAAACAGGACTTGATGCTCTGAGTGGCCCTAAACAGGCTTGATGCTCTGAGTTAGTCTAAACAGGCTTAATGTCTGGTGGCCCTAAAGCCCTGGCTTATGCTCTGGGCGGTCTAACAGGCGTGCTCTGGTTGTCTGCGGCTATGCTCTGGTTGTCCACGAACATTTTTCTTTAAATTTTTTTTTTTTGAATCCAAATTTGTTCTGATTTTACCTGAGCTCCAGGGGGCTCAGCCCTCTCAGGGACCAAAGTTTTATTAAAAAATTGCTTATATATTAACATATTTCATTTATTTATGCAACGCACTTTTTCAAACAAAAATATATATACCCGTATATATGTACCTATATAGATTTGACAAATTTCGGGGGGGGGGGACCTCGGCCCCTTTTTATATCCGCCCCCTGTTGCCACATTCAACTAGGAAGAATAAATAGATAGGCTTAATATTTGTTTAAGATCTAGATCGCGTCTTGGGGGTTGTTTTCTAATATTCATATCAAGTTTCTCACTTTCTCGCTCTAAGTGAAATTCAGAGAGCGAATCCTCCTTGGTTTGGGGTTTAAGGGAGTCAGTCGTTGAGAGAAGTGGAATGAGAGGGATCACGTACACCAGCCCAGAGAGGAGGACCAAGTTTAATTAGTTGACACCGCCAGTGCACACATACGTTTTTATACTTAATTACGCGTGTAAGCAATACACTGTGTGTACTTAGACAAGTTCCAAGACTAGCTACTTTACTAAATCCAAACCATAGAGGCCATGAATTACGAGCCTGTTCATAATTGTCTTTGCAATGTTGCTAGTGTGGGGGTGTGTATGTATGTCTTGTTACGTTCTTGAAAATAAATTAAGTTTAAAACAGATGCTCAAGATTCCGTTTCCGGGCAATACGGGCGGCTGTCTTCACTTAATAAA
>JAKCPI010004990.1:0-36995 GCA_023213315.1 Euborellia annulipes | reverse complement strand
TATTGGGATTTCCCGTTTTGGTCCCACACAGAACCCAATTGGGAGAAACTAGACTGTAAGTTATTTTATTTTTCCTGGGGATTTCCCGATTGGCTTCTAATTGGGCCCTTATAGGGATTTCCTATTGGGCATGCCTCCTTGGGACCCTATGAGGTCCAGATGTATACTCTGGGCGTTCCCAAAGCAATTTCTAGTCGGGTTATATTTATAAAATGTCTGTAGCGTCTGGGCTTGCCAATAAAAATCTTTTTTTATTTTTATGTGAAAGCCAATTTGAAATTAGAAAATTTACTTTATTTATGGGAGAAATTTATCATTTTTTTTTAATTGTTCTTTGAAAAGTATATCAGGAAAATTTTTTGTGAAAATTGTTTGAAGTACACTTTACTGATGTAGTAGTTCAGATTTTTCAAATTCATTTTCCCTTCCATAGAGCTCAATGCTGAATCCCCATATGGGGATTTATATGTTAATTTCGATTCAAAAGGGGGGTCCCTTTAACTTTTTACACACTGAAAAAATTTTCCAATTCTTATGAAATTTTGTATTTATTTAGGATTCTCTATTGTGTATAAAATATCCCAAATATGGGATTAAAATTTTTGAAAAATAACCATAGTTTATTTCAAGCAGTCCAACATTTAAAATACTGAAATTTTTGAATCAATTGACTATTTTACTTATGAAATGCATGGGATCAGGTGCTAGTAAGTGTCAATAATTCCATTTTTGTAAACAAAAAAAAATAATGGGAAAATAATGCAAGCATTAAATGGGAACGCCTGTGTTAAAATTAAATGGGAACGCCTGTGAGTTAGACAACCAGTAGCGTAGGCAAACGAACGGAAGGGAAGGATTAAAGGAGAAAAACAAACTCCTCCTCCTCCTCCACTCCCAATAGTGTCCACGCAGCATCTTTTTACTTTTCTCTTACCTCTATATATATGTTAATATATATAGAGAGAAAGTATTGGATTCATGTTAAAAATTCGGTGTCGAGATTTTGACGGGTATACACGTTTTGGAGGACCACTGAATACAAAAAAAAGTGGTTTTCGCTTCATGGTCTATCTGTGTGTGTGTGTGTGTGGGTGTGTCAGTCTGGCTTCAATTTTAAGCATGAAGTAATTGAGCTAGAGGTTGAAATTTTATATTTAAGTTAAACACCCCCGGGATCAGAAAAATAAGCTTTTAATCAAAATCGGCCAAAGAGTACTAGTACTTTACTGATGTACTTTTTCAGTTTTTTTCGATTTTCTCAAAAATTCGGCTCCAATGATTTTGATTAAAATTCATAAACCCAACTATAGAAAAAATATTTGAGATACCTATTTTAAAGAAAAATTGGTCTTCCTGGCACAGCAGTAAGCTACTCTGAGCTTTGTAAATTATTTGATTTAAAAGTCTTCTCGAGAGAAGGAGGGATGACATCCTCAAAAATTTAGAAAATCTTTTGGGTAATCGCTGGGATTGTAGCGAACTGTTAGCCAAAATAGGCTTCAAAAAGTCCCGGCGGTTGCCCTGAGGTCCGGGTCACTCTTTTATCTCGAGAGGGCTAGGACAAGATCCCTGGAAAAGTCTCCAATTTTTAAAATGTGCTCAGAGTATGCCAGGAAAGACAGCAATTGAAATGTTATTTTTTATTTATCTTTTTTTTTGTTGTTTTGTTCTTTTTTTTTTTTTTTTTTCTCTCTGTAATTGGAAGAAATTCTGTTGAGAGCAGGGAGGTAGGGAGGGAAGCTTTGGAATAAAAGTTGTCGCCTAAATGACGTCACAGCCGCCATATTGAAAAGATGAAAACATTGAATTTCCCATTGAACGTAATGTTAATATATCATCAAATTTCGGGCCTTTTTTTTGGAAAATTATGTGAGCAAAAATTTTCTCATGAAGGAAAAACTCTTTAAAATTATTTTATTTCAACCGCAGGTCGTTTTGATATGCATATATGTATAAAAAAAATTAAATGTTGCGGCAATCATTCTCTTCCTAATGCTGTTGATTAGTCAATTAAAAAAAGAAATTATCATTAGTTTAATGGAAAAATGGTTACAAAAATAAAATATAAACAAAAAATATATTTATTAATATATTTGTTTAATTACCAAAAGTATTAATTTATATAAATCTCATAATGTTATATACAAAAAATATTTTGTTTAGTATGTATGATAAATGTATGCAATTAACTGAGTATATAGAAATGCCTGGACCCCCAATAGATATATTATTAAAAATACTAGTATCGTTAAAAGTCTTAAATGGCCTAAGTTGCCGAAAAGACTGTGTGAATTTGTGTGTGAATGGGAGTGTGAATGAGAAAACAAAGTGTGAATGTTAAAAAAAAAAACTGACTATATATAAATATGACTGGTAGTTTTGAGGCACTTGTTATGATAAAAAAAAAAAAAAAAACCTGATGTTTTCTCATCAAAAGAAGCTTTTTAGGGGGCTTGTAGAAAGAAAATGTTTTCCCAGATTCCTATTCATTTTGCTGTCTTTTACTTTTTTTTATAGGTCGTTTCATGCATACATATGCAGAACATGCCATGTGAATTATTTTTAAAAATAAAAATAAAATAAAAACACACAAAATCAAGAATTCTTCAATAAAACAACTATCTATAACCTATACCTAACCTAGACTTAAAATCTAAAAAAAAACAAGTAATTACAAATTAAATCATTAAAAACTATTTCAAATGTTTAAATATATGAACAAAACTATAAAACAAAAGAAGAAATATCTAAGAAAAACTTTCAAAAACACGAGAAAATTGGAAACAAAATTGTATTATGTCCTATGGAAAAGTCAATGTTTACATATTTTCAATATGGCCGACACGAATTTCTCCCCTGTTTTTTGGAGCCACCCCCCACTCCTTCAAACAAGCCTTAGTGTCACTCCCTACCTCCCTGGTTGAGAGATTGTTAAATAAATAAATAAATAAATAAATAAATAAATTTATTAGATGATCTTTAAAATGTATATTCTCATTTTGCCATTGAAATCTTCTGAAGACCACTTTACTCTTTGTACTCCATAGGAAAGATAGGAGAAATGGGTGCCGTGGTAACAAAATATAAATATTTTCACATACTTATAAATTTTACATTTAAAAAATGTAGACATAAAAATTTAAAATGTTAAAAAAAAAAAAAAAATGCTTCTGACTGAAGTGTACTTTGCATTCATGTACAGAAGGTCAAATAAAATAAAAAATAAAAAAATTTTACATCTTGAATTCTAATATATCTGCGGAAACTAAATAAATATATTTCGACACCAAAATCTAATGTGACAAGCACAGAACAGAACTTTCCTTTACCAAAGGTAAGAGATATAATAGTTTTGTGCTGGGCGACTAGTCACACTAGATTTTTATATTTTTTTGTTAGTTCAGAAGTAGTAGTTGGAGCTTTCCTTTCTTTTCCTAGTGTATTCAAAGGAGGCGCTAAACCTCTTCTTGCTTCGTTTCTCATCCAATAACATTTCGGTTGCCTAGGCGTTAATAAAAATAAAGATGGCTTTTTCTATAATTGCCCGATCTAATTTAGCACTTTTTGATGATAAACAAAAGAAATTAGGATTCAATTAAGTGAAAAAAAAAAAACTTGCTCTCTCTCTCTTTCTATATATATATATATATATATATATATATATATATATATATATGGACCCTGTTATGCAATGGTGTGTCAAGCGCCAAAAAATTAAAAAATCTGGTGTGACTGGCGCATCAGCACACAACTTTCTCTTACCTTCGGTAATCGAAAGTTGTGTTCTGTGCTTGTCACACCAGATTTTTTGTGTCGACATGTATTTAGTTCCCGACAGTACGGAACATTTGAATTCAGATGTAAAATTTATAAGTATGGGAAAATATTTATATTTTGTTACCATGGCAACCATTTCTCCTATCTTCCCTATGAAATACAAGAGTAAAGTGGTCTTCAGAAGATTTCAATTGCAAAATGAGAATATACATTTTAAAGAGCATCTAAAAAATAAATTAAATTTTTGAATTTAAAAAAAATCGTTGGAGCAAATTTTGAGAAAATCGAAAAAAACTGAAAAAGTACATCAGTAAAGTACTAGTACTCTTTGGCCGATTTTGATTAAAAGCTTATTTTTCCGGTCCCGGGGGGTGTTTAACTTAAATATAAAATTTCAGCCTCATAGCTCAATTCCTTCATGCTTAAAATTGAACACACACACACACACACACACCCACCCACCCACAGACAGACCATGTCGCGAAAACCACTTTTTGGATTCAGGGGACCTCAAAACGTGAAGATCCATCAAAATCTCGACATCGAATATTTGACATGAATCCAATACTTTCTCTCTATATAGACCTATATATTACATATATACATAGGTAAGAGAAAGTAAAAATTGAGTTAAGCACGGAATATTGTTTCAAATGTTATAATTAATAGTATTTTTTATGAAATATGTCCCAAAAAAAAATTTATATTTAATGCTACATGTTGCACATTTGACAAAAAAAATTATATATAATCCAATGAAAACAAAAAACTTTAATGTTAGTTTTCTCAAAACTCGGTGGCTGGAGCTTGACACACTAATGCGTAACAGGGTCCATATATAGATAAGAGAAAGTTAAAATAATTAATCTTATTTATTTCAATTTCGAATTGTATAAAAACTTAAAGCAAACATTTAGTTGCTTTTTTTTATCGGATTCTTTAAGCCCTTAATACACAAAGGCCTTTCTTTCCTTTGAAGTTCTAAATCCAATTCGAAGGTTGAAAAATAAAAAAAAAAAATTCATTAATTTTTTCCCCTTATATTTCAAAAAAAAAAAAGCCATAGGCCTACTTTTTATTTTTCAATTACATCTAATGTCAATTTGTTGTCCCGTTTTTCGATTTAATAAATGGTTTGTGCGTCCCCTCTACAGTATTCTGACGGCTTTTGCCAAGACAGCCAGACAGACGAGATCAAACCGTGTGGAAGTAAATGCTAGGATATTTCAAAATTAATCTCAGGAACAATAAACTCACAGCCATTTATCATTTTGTACTTAGTTTCATTTATCATAGCAAGTTTATTTATCCCCGGGTTAAAATAATCCCGAATATTATTTACTTATTTATTTTTTAATAATACAAAAATAAAATATAAAGTCGCAAGGGGTGGGAGTATTCGACTGGAGAGGGAATTTGTGCTGCTAGATTGACAGGACAGATAAAAGACGTCGGGAACTTGTTGAGCCGGTAAACAAAAACAACAAAACCCTCTCTCTCTCTCTCCCTTCTTTGCGGTAACCCTCTTTTTCTCAACTAAACAAAAAAATATATATATTGTATTAAATTTTTTTTTTTTTAAAGAGCATCATAGCATTTATTTATATTAAGGGGCTACGGGAGCGAAGTGGTTACGCATGTTTTTCCCGCTAAGATGGCGTTATGTGTCATAAAAGTATGCCCAAAAAATCAAGTAATTCAAAAATTTGCCAAGAGATGTCAGAATGGTAGCTAATAATATTTAATGCATTTGGTTGATTTTCATTGATCTTTTAACAATAAATACTTTATAAGTGTTATTATATACTATGTATCTTTTATAAAAGCATAAAAATATATAAATATAGGCCAGATAAGGCTAATACTATATCGTCTGTTAGACTAGCCTGCCATCTATTGCAAGAATGCTGAACTAATTTGACAGTTGATTTTTAAATAAATCATCTAAGCTTATTTTAAAAATTTCTTAATTAATATGTGATTAATAATAACAATAAATTCATTTTTAAATTTAAAAAAATTAAAGATTATTGGGACAGATTGTTTTTTTGTATTTGCTTGATAACAAAAAAAATAATTACGATAATTTTTTAATAAGTCATTAAAAATCTCTTATGAATTTAATTCATTTAAAAAAAACGCATTTAAAAATTCCTTATAATAGTCTAGTTTTTTTTTTTTTTTAAAGTACGTTTAGACGTCGCTCCTGAACCCCCTTAAGGGGACCCCCTTTTGAATCGAAATTAATATGCAAGTTCCCATATGGGGATTTAACATTGGCTCTATGGAAGGAAAAACCGGAAAATGAATTTGAAAAATCTGAAATAATATATCAGTAAAATGAATAGTGGATTTATATTAATTTTAATCTAAAAAAAAGCAAGAGTCGTGAAGCCCCCCTGGGTAGACGCAAGTCTGGTGGCGCTGCTAGTCTAGATATCATTTGTTAGTTTTTACTCTCCAAATCATCATAAAGTTATTTATTTATTTATTCTCCTTTGAAAGATGAAAATCTCTCTTTAATTTGAAGACAACAAAAAAAAAAAACAGATTTGCGTTTCTGGTTACATCCTGGCAGGCGATGAAAGGGTATTGCCTAGGGCTATAATTAAAATGTCTTCCTCCCTTCCCTATAAAGTTGCCTCTTAATTGGAGGAATCCTTTTTTGCACAGACACACAGTGAATATTTAAATAATAAATAAAAATAATCTATACTATTATATCTATAAAAGACAAAATTTGTTTGTCTGTACCGCATAGACTCCAAAACTACTGGACCGATTTGCGTAGGATTTTTTTTTAATGGGTAGAAAATTTACCGGGGCTGGTTTTAGGCTAGCATTATATCAAATTAGGGGTAGGGGAATCCCCTTATCAGGAGTTTACAAATCTCCCATAGGAAAGCATTGGAAAACATGTTATAACCAAGGGCGGATCCAAAGGTGTTTCTCGGGGGGGGGGGGTAATCTGCTGTGACTGGTCGCACAGCACACAATTTTTTCTTAATTTCAGTAATTTAAAGGCGCATTTTGTACTTTTATTTGCCAGAATATAAATACAAATCAAATTTTTAAGTATTAATTTTTAAAATTTTACATTAAAAATAAATTTTTTTGACGAAAAAAAGTATTTTTTTTAATAATCTCGGGGATGGGGAGGGGGTTAATTACATCCTTTACCCCCCTTGTAAATAAATAAATAAATTTATTACGACCCGCTTAGAGGCACCAGTCTTGACATTCGCCTTAGGCTGTTAAGGAAAACCTGCCCAAAACCTTAACAAGGATGGTATAACCTGTCTACCTCAACTATTCTCTGCGGTCAAGAACTAAATAAAAATTTTTTTGTATCCGCCCTTGGTTCTAACTGGCTTTACGATTTATTAATAAAATATTTAAAATGAAAAATAAACTCTTCCTCCCCCTAAAATTCGACATTTCAAAAGCTTATGCCCCCCCCCTCCCCTAAAATTTATGAATTTTGAGAAAATCGAAAAAAAAACTGAAAAAGTACTTCAGTAAAGTACTAGTACTCTTTGCCCGATTTTGTTCAAAAGCTTCCTGTCACTTCCCAGAGGGGGGGGGGGGTACCTAACTTAAATATAAAATTTCAACCTCAGATATTTTGTTTACAGACACACAGAAAGACCATGTCAGGGAACCCCAATTCGTGTCAAAATCTCGACATCAAATTTTTGACATGAATCCAATATTTTCTCTCTATATATGAAATAGCACGCTAACCTCTACACCAAGGGGGGAGGGGTTAAAGGAGGTAATTAATTTCAATATAAAATTTAAAAAATTAAAACTTGAAAATTTTATTTGTATATATATTCTGTTAAACAAGTACAGAATGCAACTTTAAATTACCGAAAGTGTGCGGCCAGTCCCACTGGATTATCCTCCCCACCCCTGCAAGGGTCCGCCGTAGGCGGGCCGAGCCAGAGTGGGGAAGGCGCGATTTACGCATTGCCGAAGGATTTGCTTTACATGAGCGTTTTCGCTGAATAGTTTTGAATTATTTTTAAAAATTATATAAATATTTGTAAAATAAGCACGAAAGGGGAAAAAAAGCATGAAAACTAAAAAAAAAAGCAATCTCAATACACTTGGTTTTTCGTAATTCCCTATTTATTGTAATTGTAATAAATTTGTCGCATGAGACGGGATGCAAACCCCTGACCAATTTAGCACGAAATAAAAACTTTTCTACATTTCACTACAGTTGTTGATTTAATTATCTTCTTCATTATTTTTTTGTTTTCTCCTCAAAAAACAAAATCAACGATGAGTGAGAGAAAAAAAAAACGAGAGCAGAAATATTAATTATCTCCAAATCATTTAATGATTTATGGTCATAAATCAGAAATGAATTCCAATCATTTTCAGATCGTTTTATTTATTATTTATAAATGATATGTAAATTATTATTATAATTTTTATTATCTCTCTCTCTGACAACATTTTCCGTATTATAAAAAAAAGCGAAAATCTTTCTGTTATAAACTTTTCCCATCATCGGCAAATTGAGCGAGAAAATTAGTATCTGAGTAAAGCAAGTTTAACAAAAAAATGAACTGACAAAGATTTTTTGTTGGTTGGTTGGTTGGTGTTTGTGTTTTGTGTGTGACTAGTGGGCCCTATTAGGGCCACTTGATTATTGACTATTGAATCAATTCTTTTTTAAGACTTTCTTTTATTGGTTTTCTTTTTTTTTTCCCTCCAGCTCTAATCAAAGAAGAGACCCCCCGGGGAGTCCCCGGGATGGAACCTTTCAGAGAGACAAAGGACGTGTTGGAGAAAGATTAAACATTTAGTTATTGATTGGGAAGGAGAAAATAACAAACTTTTTCTTTTTTTTTCTTTTGATTGATAATTTCATTATAAAGCCTAATTCCTGGCCAATACAATAGATGTTATCCCACTTCTTTAATCTAATATTCCAATTTAAATTAACTGAAGGAGAGAAACGTTTTTAAT
Source organism: Euborellia annulipes (assembly GCA_023213315.1). Classification (NCBI taxonomy): domain Eukaryota; kingdom Metazoa; phylum Arthropoda; class Insecta; order Dermaptera; family Anisolabididae; genus Euborellia; species Euborellia annulipes. The sequence goes on along the minus strand of JAKCPI010004990.1, from coordinate 28,235 downwards.
GATTTAGTACCATCTTCAGTCAATTAAGGTCTTTGACGTTGCATACAAGTAGGGGAAGGACGGGCATAACCGCCAGGCTAAGCTTTTCTGATTTTTTGCGTTGACTTGCAATCGTTGTAGAAACTTTCGAATCATAGAATATATACATTAATTACACTAGTCGACAAAAATGAACTTTTTTTTCTTTCACAAGAATGAAGATATGAAATTCTAGAAGTATTTTTCATGCTGAATTCAAATATCATTTCAGTTTTTCCCCATCAGGCACAGTTTTAGAGATATAGAGCAAAATAGATTTTGGTTGAAAATGGGCTCTAAAACGGCTTTTATTTAGAATGTTCAGATTATTTTTAACGGGACACCCCGTCAAATTATGCAGATAGTTAGAATACATATAAATTTTAAGTTTCATCCCAATCGGAGGTCATTTAGACGTGCCGCAAACGGCTTAAAGTTTTAAAAAATCGAAATTTTCAAGATTTTTTTTGCTTTGGTCACCCCTAATACAATTTTAGATATCCCTGAATGAAAAAAACATATTTACGATATTCTATAGTTCTTTGGCTTTCTAAAAATCATTCATTCGTAAAAATCTGCTAATTATTAACGAAATTATGAACAAAAACGTCAGCAAAGAAGGTTCACGGGCCCTAACTTTATTACATATTATTAAAAAAAATATTTTTTTGAATCTGATATCTTTATTTATACTTCTAAAAGAACAAGAGGTCCATTTTGTTCGTCCAGTGAGTGTACTTGTGTTTTTTCTTTGCTCACGTTTTTGTTAATAATTTCCTTAATAATTAACAGATTTTTACGAATGAATGATTTTTAGAAAGCCAAAGAACTATAGAATATCGTAAATATATGTTTTTTTCATTCAGGGATATCTAAAATTGTATTAGGGGTGACCAAAGCAAAAAAAATCTTGAAAATTTCGATTTTTTAAAACTTTAAGCCGTTTGCGGCACGTCTAAATGACCTCCGATTGGGATGAAACTTAAAATTTATATGTATTCTAACTATCTGCATAATTTGACGGGGTGTCCCGATAAAAATAATCTGAACATTCTAAATAAAAGCCGTTTTAGAGCCCATTTTCAACCAAAATCTATTTTGCTCTATATCTCTAAAACTGTGCCTGATGGAAAAATTCTAACTACATATCTGAATTCAGGGTGAAAAAATGTACTAGGTTCACTTATCAGATTTCTTGTGAAAAAAACCTTGTCGACTAGTGTTATCGGAGTTCATATAAGAATATGTTTGGACTAACTTGTGTGAAAGGAATTGAATGTACTCAAATAATGGATTCTTCAAAAGTACCCGAGTGGCCATTATGCCCTCAGGGGTAGGGCATAATGGCCATATAAGCAAGGAGTGATAAATAAATTGATAAAACCAAACTTTCAGTTTACAAAAAAATCTATTTTTACAAAATATTACCATATTTGAATTAACAAAACAGAATTTTACATATTTTGAATACAAGAGCTGCTTTTCGTCAAAAATATGTAGGTCTGCTGGCCTACTGAAAAAGAAATGTTTTGGCCCACAAGTTTGGCAAAAGAACACTAGAGAGCGCTTACTTCGACTATAGTGCTGCCTCTATATTTCACGCACGCTCCCTATATTAGTATTCATGATGTCAAATTTATAAACATGAGAAAATATTTATATTTTGTTACCATGGCAACCTTTTCTCATTTCTTTCCTAAGTAAAGTGTGCTTCAAACAATTTTGAGAGCAAAATGAAAATATATATATATATATTTTTTTTTGTATAATTTATAATTTCATACATAAAGGGGGTAATTACCCCCCTCCCCTTAATTTAAAATTTTAAAAATTAATACTTAAAAATTTGATTTGTATATACTGTATATTCTGGTAAACAAGTACAGAATGCACCTTTAAATTACGGAATTTAAGAAAAAATTGTGTGCTGTGCGACCAGTCACACCAGATTACTTCCCCCCCCCCTCCCCCGAGAAACTCTGGGTATCCTCTCTTGGTTCCTAACCTACCTTAATGATACTGTAATTTATTAAATGTTAAATTTGAAACATCTTATCCATTTCTAAGTAAAAACACAAATCCATATCATTTTAATAAATAATTACAATTTAACTAAAACAAAGACAAAAATGTCCAAATTTATACGTATATTAACGTCAAATTTCTAAAAATTTAAAATAATCTTTGCATTTGAGTTTTTTCTGTCCATTTTATTGGAAATTCTTATAAAAACAAAATTTTCAACTAATATCCAACAAAATATATCGAGTTTATGTTGAATTGTCTCTCGAATTGAAAATCGACATATTTTTATTTATTTTACTTAAATTGTGTTAAATTGATTAAAATGATTTGTATTTGTGTTAAAAATACTTAGAAATGTATAAGATATTTCTTAAATTAGAGACTCATTAAGGTACATTAGAACAGGACTTCTTTAGAAGAAACAAAGTGTTACGTTGTTTTTTTTTTTGACGCTCAGGGTATAATAATTTATAATACCGCTTAATGCGCTATTGAAAATTAAAGGAATACGAATTAAATTATTACTTTTGGGTTAATTCAAAGCGAAAAATTAAACAACTATGTTTAAAGATTCTTTATAGTTTAAAGGTTGGAATTTTTTCCTTTAGTTTAAACATAATTTTAACGACTGTGCGTGCAACTTAACGGAAGGTTCAAAGGACGAAGAGCATTTAACGGATCTCTAAATACACTCCACTGTTTATTTTTTTATAGATAGTAGCGTTTTGCATTTTTTGGTGATTATAAGAGTTCTATAATAAATTACTTCATTTTTTTTTGTTTTAATTATATTGGCGTATATGTTGATTCTCTTCCCTATTAATCAGCTGATGTCATAATCTGACCGATTAATTTGCATCTATCGCGTTTTGCTTTATTCTAATTAGGTTATCATCCATCATCCAGAATGCATGCGCTTTATACACCGTAGATGTGCAAATAAGTAACGAGAGCTTTCATTTCGAGGGCGAATTTGATTTACCTCGAAGTGAGAGGAAGGGGAGGAACCCCTTCGGCTGAATTCATATTAATTAGGTCAAGTTGTAATATATGGGCTCCTTCTTGGAATAGATATACCCAAAAGCAGTAGAAGTGGAAGGAGTGTTTAATTACAAATTTCCCGAACAAAATCAACTTTGTTTTTATCTAATTGAACATATGGAATGGTATTGAATTTATATTTATGTATACGAGGCCAATTTTTGTTGAAAAAACTTGACCTTGCTTGTGGAACATTTTTAAACATTTCTGTTTCATCTCGATTTCATCGATATAGTGAGCTGTTAAAATAGGGTCTGCTACGGAGGTGCGTTAAGGGGGTTCAGGAGCGACGTCTAAACGTAGTTAAAAAAAAAACTAAGGAATTTTTCAATGCGGTTTTTTTTTAAATGAATTAAATTCATAAGAGATTATTGGGACATCGAGATATAATTTTTTTAATGACGTATTAAAAAATTATCGTAATTAATTTTTTTGTTATTAAGCAAATACAAAAAAAACAATCTGTCCCAATAATCTTTAATTTTTTTAAAATTTAAAAATGAATTTATTGTTATTATTAATCACATATTAATTAAGAAATTTTAAAATAAGCTTAGATGATTTATTTAAAAATCAAATGTCAAATTAGTTCAGCATTCTTGCAATAGATGGCAGGCTAGTCTAACAGACGATATAGTATTAGCCTATATTTATATATTTTTATGCTTTTATAAAAGATACATAATATATAATAATATTTATAAAGTATTTAGTATTAAAAGATCAAAGAAAATCAACCAAATGCATTAAATATTATTAGCTACCATTCTGACATCTCTTGGCAAATTTTTGAATTACTTGATATTTAGGCATACTTTTAATGACACACAACGCCATCTTAGCGGGAAAAACATGCGTAACCACTTCGCTTCCGTAGCCCCTTAATAACAACGAGTAATGATATTCAAAGGCGCACTATTTTGGTTAAAATCCAAAAATCAATTATTTTTAAAGCACACTTTACCCTTGTACTTCATAGGAAAGGTAGAAGAAATGGTTGACATGTTAACAAAATATTAATATTGTCACATAAATTGTACATCTTGAAAATCGAATGTTCCGTACTGTCGGAAACTAAATAAGCTTACATGTCTACACAAAAATCTAGTGTGACAAATACAGTACACAACTTTCGATTACCGAAGGAAAGAGAAAGTTGTGTGCTGTGTCACACCAGATTTTTTTAAAAATATTTTTCAATTAATTCCGAGAGTTTTGTTATTTAGATTTATATTTTAAAAGGTATTAAGATTTATTTTAAAAACAGGATTAATCATTATTTCAATTTTAATTTTTTATTTATTTTACGAATTGGAATTATTTATAAAAAAAATAAAATACATTTATGGTAGCAAGAATTATTAATAAAAATAAAGGAGAGGATCTCTCCTGGAGTCAAGTCCTTGGGATCATTGCGTATATCTTTAGTGATCGTTTCACTATTATTTTATTTTATAAAATTTCACTTTTTTTTAAAGTGCAACTTTTATTTTTATTTGATCGCCTCAAATTTTTTTCACGCGTTACAAGCCGTGACGTCACGCCTCAAGCCATGAAGTCAGAAGCCGTGACGACATAAATAGGAAAATTGAAATTTAATATATATGACGAATTTTAAAAAAATAATTGTGAGATTTAATAATTCTTGATAAAATATAATTTTTAAAATAATTTAAAATGATTCAAATCTTCAATTACTAAATAAATATTGTTCTCAGTTTTTAACATGTCTCTATTGATTTCCCATTTTCCAATTATTAAGTTAAGATTAAAAACGCGTTAATTGAATAATTTTCTGAAAATTTTCAGTTAAACGGCTACGATCCGAAAAAAAAAAAATGTTTCACTTGCATCTTGATTTCATAAAACCACACAATGATTTTTCTTTAAAATTAGAAATTAGATAGGATATAATAAATTTAAAAGATTCGAATAACCATATTAAATAAGAAAGTAAAAAAAAATCTGGTGTGACTGGCGCACAGCACACAACTTTCTCTACCCTTCGGTAAGAGAAAGTTGCGCACTGTGCTGGTCACACCAGATTTTTTTGTGTCGAGATATATTTAGTTTCCGATAGCACCTTAGTTTCAAACTTGCATTTTAAATGTTGACTGCTTCAAATAAACTATGGTTATTTTTCAAAATTTTAATCTCATATTTGGACATTTTATACACAACTAGACGCAAAGCCCCGCCTTCGGCGGGGCTTTCCCCCTAGCCAGGGGGCTGCGCCCCCCTGGACCCCCTTGCTCGCCTTCCCTTTTCATTTTTATATACAGAGATTATTTTAACGGTTAATTATTCATGAACTTAAGATTTTTTGTGAATAATATCCTTTCCGGGACTCTCCCGGTACACAGACAAAAAATTTACGCCGATATTTTAGAATTCAAAATGTAAATAAATAAAAAAAATCGTAAACATGGGTAAATATTTATATTTTGTTACCATGGCAACTATTTCTCCTAATTTTTATTTTTTTCTTATTTAAACGGTTAATTACTCATTAACTTATTGTTATTTGTGAAACAAAACCTGTCCGGGACTCTCACAAACATACACAGAAAATTTCATCATAATTGGTTCAGTCGTTTAGGAGGAGTTCAGTCACATACACACGTACAGAAGAATTATATATATAAAGATATAGAATCGTAAATAAATACAAAATTTCATAAGAATTGGAAAATAAAATTTTAAATGCCTAAAAAGTTCTAAAGGGGACCCCCTTTTGAATCGAAATTAACATACAAATCCCTATAGGAAATTAACATTGTTCCTATGCGAAGATAAGGTGGAAAGGGAATTTAAAAAGAGTAGAGAGAGACGATAATGTTTGCAAGTGAGAGAGAGACATATATGTTTTCTTTGAAACAATTAAAGACACAAATAAATTTAAAAAAAATGGGAATTTAAATAATAATTGATTTTTAATCTAATAAAAAGAAAAAAGATTTAAATTCCGTTACCATGGCAACCATTTCTATCTTTCCTATGAAGAACAAGAGTAAAGTGGTCTTCAGAAGATTTCAACAGCAAAATGAGAATATACATTTTAAAGAGCATCTAAAAAATAATTGATTTATGAATTTTAAAAAAAATCCTTGGAGGGAATTTTGAGAAAATCGAAAAAAACTGAAAAAGTACATCAGTAAAGTACTAGTACTTTTTGGCCGATTTTGTTCAAAAGCTTATTTTGAGATTCTTCAAAGGTACCTAAGTTAAATATAAAATTTCAATCCGGTAGCTCAACTCCTTCATGCTAAAAATCTGTCCACACACACATACATACATACACACACACACACACAGACCAATTTGCGGGACCCACTTTTTTGGACTCAGGGGACCTCAAAACATGTATATCCATCAAAATCTCGACATCGAATTTTTGACATGATCATAATACTTTCTCTCTCTATATATTTCATATATAGGGTAAGAGAAAGTAAAAAAATCTGGTGTGACAAGCACAGAACACTTCGGTTGTGTGCTCTGCTTGTCACACTAGATTTTTTTTTTTTATAGAAAACGCGCCCCATTGTCACGTGACAGTTGTTAAAGATTAAAAAATTTGTATCCACCCTCTCTATATATATTGTTATCCTGTTATATACAACAATAAAGCTTATCAAAATAAAAAAATAAAAAAAAACCTTCACCTAGCCAGCCAGGGTGGATTTTTCTCAAGAGTAATAGCATCTTTTGTTATATTCCTTTTCTCGCCCAAAAAAAAAAAAAAAAAAAAAAAGAGATTGATCCTTTAGTGTTTTTTGACCTAATGTTTTGGCTATTAAAGCCATCAGGTCAGAGAGAAGAGGACAAATATGGGATGGGTGTTAACGGTGGAAAAAAAAGGCCTTTTGCGGGATTGTGGGGTGGAGGGGGTGGGGGGTGAACCTGAGATCGATAACGCGCTGCTTGAGTTCAGGTGTGACCGTCCAGGTTGCTATAGAAACAGAGGGTTATAGAAAAGAGTTATAGATGTATAGGGTGGGGGTGGGGGGGTCAAAAACAAACACTGGCCCCTGGGAAAAAATCCCCCCATATCCATACGATCCCTTGACTATGCAAACTTCCCCCAGAGGGGGGAGGGGGGGGGACATCTTCCCCTCTCTTCTTCCTATCGATAAGAGACAGAGAGAGAGCGAGTTGCTATTAAGTTACAAACTTAAATTAAAGCTCGTAAATTAACCATCAAGCTTAAAATAATGATTCTTTAAAGAAATTATGGGTTTAAGGAAAGTTTGCATTAATAATAATAAAACTAAACTAAATTTTCCCCCAATTTAATCTTAATCTTTATAAATTATTTCGCACTTTGATGTTGTCGTTGAATTTGTTCGGTTGTAAATAATCAACAACTTTTGATAATCATTGAGTGAATGAAAAGAAAAGTATTAAAATAAATATTTTCATCTCTCTTTTTTACTTTCTCTTACCTATGTATATATGTAATATATATATAGAGAGAAAGTATTGGATTCATGTCAAAAATTCGATGTCGAGATTTTGATGGATTTTTGAGGTCCCCTGAATCCAAAAAAGTGGTTTTCGCGACATGGTCTGTCTGTGTGTGTGTGTGTGTGTGTGGGTGTGTGTGTCTGTGTTCAATTTTAAGCATGAAGGAATTGAGCTATGAGGCTGAAATTTTATATTTAAGTTAAACATCCTCCTGGACCGGAAAAATAAGCTTTTAATCAAAATCGACCAAAATGTACTAGTACTTTACTGATGTACTTTTTCAGTTTTTTTCGATTTTCTCAAAATTTGCTCCAACGATTTTTTTTAAAATTCAAAATTCAATTATTTTTTAGATGCTCTTTAAAATGTATATTCTCATTTTGCAATTGAAATCTTCTGAAGACCACTTTACTCTTGCACTCCATAGAAAAGATAGGAGAAATGGTTGCCATGGTAACAAAATATAAATATTTTCCCATACTTATAAATTTTACATCTGAATTCCAATGTTCCGTACTGTCGGGAACTAAATATATGTCGACACAAAAAATCTGGTGTGACAAGCACAGAACACAACTTTCGATTACCGAAGGTAAGAGAAAGTTGTGTGCTGTGCGCCCGTCACACCAGATTTTTTTTTTTTTTTTTGTTAATTTCTTTTCAAAAATATTCTCTTTCTCATTTGATAAAATAATAGAATTTGAATTTCCATTTTCTTCTTAAGTAGCTTTTCTTTCCCCCCCGACGACATTGATTCCGTTGTTATTTCTATATTAAAAAAAAAAAAAAAAAATAACGAGGGATCATTCAAGAAAATGAGTCACGACATTCATTTCAATTTTCCAAAAAGAAAAAATCTGGTGTGACTCACCACTGCTTCTATCTACAGTATTTTTACTTATTACTTATTTTATTTATTTTTACTTATTATTGATATATTAACAGTATAATCACCTATTTGTAATTAATTAATTTTAATATAAAAATCTGGTGTGACTAGTCGCTCCCAGCACACAACTTTCTCTTACCTTCGATAAACGAAAGTTGTGTTCTGTACGCGACCAGTCACACCAGACTTTTTGTGTCGAGATTAGAGATGGGCAAAATCGTTCTTTTTGAATAACGGGTCGTTCGCCGTTCGATCTCTGAAACGACCCGTTCATCGTTCTTTCTTCACTGTCTCTGAACCCCCCCCCCTCCCCCCCCGTCTCATTAAGGACAAGGTTTTTTTTTTTAACATTCACACTTTTTTCTCATTCCCACAGTCTTTTTCGGCAACTTTGGCTATATAAGACTTGACGATAATCGTTATTTATGAATCTATCTATATTGGGGTCCAGGCATTTCTATTTAAACTATTTGGTATCCAAATAAAATCATCGGACTGCCTGGGGCCCGAACCCGCGACGTTTGGTATAGGAGGTAGGCACGCTACCTACTACGCCAAACTCGGGGGCCAAAAAATCTTGGCTGTTATTTGTAATGTTGGCAGAGAGTAAAATGAGATATAACAATGCTCTTTATGTTAAACTATTGTAAAAATACTTTTGTTAACATTATAATTATTGTCAGCTTCCTCTGAAGAAGAAGAGCCCTTGTGCCTTCGAAATATTAGGAAATAAACTCATTTGGAAAAATATAAAACTTTGTGTTTTTATTTTTCCCTTCCTACATCCTTGCCGAAAAATCAGCTTGGTTGAGGAGTTTCGGTTCTAAAATTCTCTCGGCATCACTCATTAAGCTTATGACTAGAGACCGGATTTTAAGCAAAATGCTTATTGCTCAATTTTATAAGCAACCATTAGATATTTAATTTCTATACGAATTAGGAAAAACTAAGTGTATTGAGATTGCATTTTTTATGCTTTTTTTGCTTTTTTTGAGTTTTCATGCTTTTTTTCTCTTTCGTGCTTATTTGAACTTATTTTACGAATATTTATAATTTTTTTTTTTAATTAAAAAACACAATTTTTTCCCATTCACATACGCACGCATACACCAGGGACGTATATAAGGGAGGGGGAGGGGGCCCGGCCCCCCCTCCCAAAAAAAAAAAAAAATTTCCAAAAACCCCGCAGTGCGAAAAAAATATAGCCTTGTAAAAAAATTTTTTCCGCAGGGTGAAAAAATTTGGTTGCGCAAAAACAAAATTTTTCGCAGGGCGGGGCGGAATAAATTTAGTTTCTTTAAAAAAAAATTTTTATACGCCATTGGTATGAGTAAAAATTGCTTATGAGATGCTTTTTTTCAACTTTTATGCTTATTTAACAATTTTTTATTCAAGTTTTTTATGCTTTTTTGAGCACTTTTTCCCCATATTTTTATGCTTTTTTGTCAGGTCTTTACTTCCACTAAGCCCTTCAATTTTCAAGAAAATTATCTCTCTAAACAGCAACTTCTTGATGAAAGATTTCTGAATAGATTAGTATTCTAATTATTTAATACATAGAATATTAAATAAAATATAAAGTTTTGTTTTTAAACATACAATTTATACCCCTTAAGGGTCTTTAGATTCGTAACTTTGTTTCAAACCAAATTCTGTATCAATATTAATTAAAAGTCAATAGAAAAAAAATAAAATTTCCAATCAAAGAAAACAAGAGGAGGTTCCTTGAAATCAATTCTCTTTTGCAAGTCAGTAATGTCAGTAATGAATGAATCGAAATCAAATGAGATCAGATGGGATGTCAATTCAACATCCGATCCGCAGCTTCTCTTCTTTGAAGGGAGATCTCCTCTCCTCTCTTCTAGCAAATGCCTTTCCACTTGTGTGCACACGCACATTCATTCCCTCGGCTTTTGTTCTCTCTTAAGATTATTCTCTCTCTCGCAAATCACTTTTATTTAATTATTTTTAGATAATTTTCTTGAGGAATTAATCTTGGGAATTTTTTTTTCTATTATACAATCTTCAAGTTTAATTCATGGCTGGTTGCTTTGAAAAAAAAAAAATTAAAAATCTATAATGTAATGCCAGCCAGATAAATTCACTTGGCGATTATTTTCAACTACGGTCTCTTTCTTTGTTTATTTTGTTCTATAAGAGGAATCTCAGACTTCTTAAAATGGAATATATCTATAGGCCTATATATAAAAATGAAATGGGAAAAACCTATCTATGTTCTATAGTAATCCACAATTTTCAATGAATCTATTTGAAATTAAGTACACTTATAAAGGGCGTAGCCAGACATCTTGTTAGGGAGGGCCAACCCCTCGTTAGGGCGAGAGGGGGGAGTTGCAATTAATATATACATAGATTATTAATTATTTATTTAGATAAAAAATAAAATAAAATTAATGTAGTGGATTGGGGCGTTAAAAAAAAATTCCCAGTGGGAAAAATATATATATATTTTTTTTTAATTTTTAGGACAAGCCAGGGGGGGGGGGAAACGGCCCCCTCCCTGCCTCCCCCTGGCTACGCCCATGATACTTATAGTATATAGCTCTGGGAGTAAAAAAGTAATAATTCGAATCTCTTAAATATTTTGGAAAATTAATTATAATCAAATTTCTTCAATATGGGAAAAACAAAATAATCAAGTTAGCTTAGAAATTAGAGAGCGTCCTTTGTGCTCTGTGACCAGCTTTCTGGGTTTACGACTAACGCTGTGGGAGGAGTTACGCAGCAGTTGAAAAACGAAGAGAGGACGCATGCAATTAACCATTTAAACAGTCATAAATAGACCCTTTTGTGCTATGGCCACAGTGGCGGATCCAGAGGTGTTTCTCGGGGGGGGGTAATCTGGAGTGACTGGTCGCCCAGCACACTATTTTTTCTTAATTTCGGTAATTTAAAGGCGCATTCTGTACAAGGCTAATAGATGACAAGGTTGTCTCATACGGCTCGGCCAATCAGAGCGAAGGCGGGAAATCGTCATCAAGAAGCCCAAATTTGAATTCTTATTTAATATATAGTATTTATCTCTCTCTGACTTTTTACGATTTATATTTAAAAGTTGTTCATTTTAATTTTCTTTCATCATTTTTGATAGTTGAATATAAATTTTAAATTGAAATATTTAATTTTTCCTTTTAGTTTCTCTTACCTATATAACAATATTATATAAGTAGAAAGTATTTTTTTCCGAATTGTCTTCATTTTTGTTTTACTTTCTATTACCGTATTTAATTAATATATTTAAAAAAAAAAAATTATTATTTTCTCTAGTACTGAAAAAAAACATTAAATAATATTTCAAAAAAATAAAAATGGAACATATTTTAAATAAAATAAATAAATTTATTACGACCCGCTTAGAGGCACCAGTCCCCGGTGGCTAGGTCCAACAAACACAATACAAATTTAAATATAATAACAAATATAACAAAACAAATCAAAAGGGAAAAAAAATAGAAATGTATAGTAAACGTCGCATTAGCCATCCCAACATTCGCCTTAAGTTGTTAAGGAAAACCTGGCCAAAAACCTTGAAAGGATGGTATGACCTCCTTACCAAAACTATTTCATAAGAAATAAATATTAATAGAATAATAGACAGGAAAAGAGAATGTCAGCCCAACAGGACAGCCCCTATCGAATAAAAATCCTGTCAATCCAGAAGGCGTTTCGGTTTTAATTAAATAAAGCCATCATCAGTTCTCAAGAGATTATTGTCTGTGCAAATGTTATATTTTTATATAATTTTGTATATGTTTATATAAAACAACACTCTCTGCATCCCAACCTTGAGATAGCCAATAATCTCTTGAGAACTGATGATGGCTTTATTTAATTAAAACCGAAACGCCTGTCTTGTTCCTGTCTATTATTCTATTAATATTTATTTCTTATGAAATAGTTTTCTTCTTTTTTTAAGATTTTTTCTTCCTTCGTCAGAAAGTTTTCTTTTCATTAAAGAAATTCTATTAGTAACTACTCTTTGAGTATTAAAAAATTTTATTCTAAGTAAAACTCTTAATTTAACGAATGATTTTTCTAAAGTTATAGGAATTTCTGGGCATTTTTTAAATACATATTTAGTTATTTTATTTACTATGTTTTTTTCTTTTTTAAACTGCCTTTGTTATATTTTTTTTCTTCATCTATTTTATCTTCTTCATCTTTTTCTGTCTGTGAAATATTTGTTTGTAGACTTGAAGTTTCAGAAACCTTCTTCATTAAATCTTCCAATATTCCTTTTTCTTCCTTTCTTTTATCTCGGGCCAATCGAGCTGATTCTTCAGGAGTTGGAACATCACTGGGTTTTAAAAATAACGATGGAACAGCTGAAAAAATTGATATATTAATAATAAATAAGATATTACTAAAATAAAAAGTAAAATTAGAATCTCAGTGTACATGGGTATAGCCTATAGTGAAAAAAGCCTTGTATATATATAGAGTATTTTTTACCTACCTGTTGGCTTTAATTGAATTTTGGGAGGTAAATCCATAATTTTCCGCTCGCATGTCTTCTTGAAAATCAGATTTTGCACGTTGCAAATTCCTCCCGTTTTTGGATTTACACAATCTTTTCGATAACTTCTTCTAATCCATTCTTTTCGTAGGTTATCATCTTTTGGAAATGAAAAAAAACAATAATTTTTCTTCTCCTTCCTTTTGTTTATAAAAAGAATTTTTACAAATTGCAACTGAGCAAATTGTTCCAGGCATCTAAAAGAATGATTAGAATCAAATATATATTTTAAATAATTGATTTAGTATTTCATTAATTACCTTGAATCCATGTAAAGAAAGCGCCACAAACACACAAATGAAAAGTTGATTGAAAAAGATGAAAAAACAGCCTAAATCGAATATTTTGAAAAAGGTTATGATTAGAATGAAATATATATTTTTTAACTATTTGATTTAACATTCAATTAATTACCTCCAATATAAGCAAAAATGATAAAACAATGTCCAAATCGATTTATTAAAGCACGTGTAATGTTAAGAACAAAATATCAAATAGCTATATGCACTCAGAACGTTTGTCACTAGGGAATCTTGGACTCGAGTGACGTCATCTGCCAAAACCCCCCACCATTTTCCACTCCGTATGAGACAACCTTGTCTTTCTACTAACCTTGCATTCTGTACTTGTTTGTCAGAATATAAATCCAAATCAAATTTTTAAGTATTAATTTTTAAAATTTTACATTAAAAATACATTTTTTTTTTCGAAAAAAAGTATTTTTTTCAAATCTCAGGAGGGTAATTACCCCCTTTATCCCCCCCCCCCCCCCTTGTATCCGCCCTTGTATGGCCAGTCGGTAGCCTCACTTGAACTCAATATCCTTGCTTAACATCTTAACTCTTGCAATGCAACAAGAAATATCCCAAATTGGCAATAAACCAGGTATTACCATGGTCAATGCTCTGCCGAATTAAAATCAATCATCCCACCCAATGCAACATATTCACGGAACACAAGAGAGGCATCTTCCCAGCATCCCTATGCTGTTCAGATCACGACTAACAGAACAAATCAATTTCATTCTTCCTTTGTCCCCATGACCTCCCGTGATTGGAACAAGCTCCCTGCGTCTATCTTCCCCAAAACCTACAATCTTCAGACTTTCAAGTCTAACCTCAACAGGCATCTTCTCAGTTCCCGCAGTTGAGTTTCCCCTTTATGCTTCTCCTTTTGTTTTTATTTTCTTCCTGGCTGCATGTGACTATTGGTCATTATAGGTCTTCGGACCTTATGCACCCATTCCAAAAAAAAAAAAAAAAAACTTGCCCGCTGGAGGTGGGCAATTGCTCGCAGCCGGAAGCGAGCAACGAATTCAGGAGTCGCAGCCCCCGTCTTTTTGACTAGTATTGTATAAATACTTGTATATTCAGGAGATTCACTCACTGTCTGTTTGACCAAATTCCGGTTGGAATTTTGAAAAGAAATTTTGCAGTCTTTTAGATAGAGGACGTAGTGGAGAGTCCAGGAAAAATACTCGGGTCTCCAAATTTTCAAAAGAGGAAGCTCCAAAAATTCCAGAAAATGAATTTGCTCTGGAAAGCATTGAGTTTTGTCTTGTTCTATGAAAAATTAAAGCCAATTAATTAAAATAATTGCCCTCGGGCTTTGGTGAGGTGGCTAGCATGTTGGCCTTTTATATCAAGGGTCGAGGGTTCTTCTTTTGTCCTCGCCTTATACCCGCGATGCGGGGTCGGCGGACCTAACTTTTTTTCCCTCTGATCCTATCATGTGTTTTTGCGACCGAGAAGGATAGAACAGGCCATCCCGTCGCACGGTCTGTCGCCTGTTGTTAAGAGGAAGGAAGAGACAGACATACAAAGAGCAGGTAGCTCGGGAAGCTCGTGGTCACCATCCACGTACCCGCAAGATGTGGGCCCCTGAGCGATCGCAACCTATCTATCTCATGCGACAAATTATTTCAATTTAATTGTCTACCAATAAATTGAAATAAATCAAGACGGGGTCTAAATGGCCTTCGCTGCCGAAAAAGAACTTTTTTTAAATTTATTCAAGGTCTTTTTCGGCAGCGAAGGCCATTTAGACCCCGTCTTGATTTATTTCAATTTATTGGTAGACAATTAAATTGAAATAATTTGTGTCGCATGAGACGGGATGTGAACCCGCAGGATCTTAAGAGTAAATTGATAATTATTTTTAAAATACCTTAAAAAAATTAATAATTTAACAAATATAAAGGGAATTTTTTTAGAAGAAAGTGTATATGGACGATGTTATGCACGAAGGAACCAAGCGCCATTAACCTACATCTAAGGGGTATTTCATTTGCACATTTGTAGACAAAATCAATGGCAATGACTTTTTTTTCTTGTTTTATACAAAAAAAAGTCCACAGAGTAATAAAATTGTGATTTAAATAAAGAGGTAGATTCTTTTTTTTTTTAAGAAGGCGGTCTTATTTCAATTTCGATCATAATAGCGGTTGGTTCCTTTATGCATAGCAATGTCCAAATATTTCTGAATGTCTGAACACACCAGGCGCATAATTAAGGGCGGGGGGGGGGCTCCAGGGGAACAAAACCTCCCCTGGCTATAATCAAAATCTGAAGGCAAGCAGCACAGCTAATTTTCACTAATTAAATAAGTGCAGGTAATAAATGTCAATTGGTTTAAATAAATTTTATCTAAATGGGAATCTTCTTTCATTTTGAGGTTGTCAAAAAAAAAAAAATGTAATATAATTTTGGCAGGAATGAATTTATTCCCCCAATATCCCTTTCTAAGCCCTTTAACTTTGACATCAATCAATATCTCATATATTTGCTTAATGGCCATTTAGGGATCATATTGTGTGTAATCTTATTGATTTGTCAAGAATATGATCCTATCGCATAATTAGCTATTAATTCTACGTAGATGTCGTCTCAGAAAAAAAACAGTGACTTGTAAATAGGCACTTTTCAAATTAGACTGACAAGCGATGTTTCTATTTTTCTAACTTTCTCAACTCTGGTTATTTTGTATTTTTCAAATTAATTTTTACTTTCTCTTACCTCTATATATATATAGAGTCTATATATAGAGAGAGAAAGTATTGGATTCATGTCAAAAATTCGATGTCGAGATTTTGAAGGATATACACGTTTTGAGGTCCCCTGAATCCAAAAAAGTGGTTTTCGTAACATGGTCTGTCTGTCTGTGTGTCTGTGAACAAAATATCTCAAGAAAGAAAAGAGCTAGGATGCCGAAATTTTATATTTAAGTTAGGCACCCCCCTGAGACGTGACACGAAGCTTTTGAACAAAATCGACCAAAGAGTACTAGTACTTTACTGATGCACTTTTTCAGTTTTTTTTCAATTTTCTCTAAATTCCCTCCAACAATTTTTTTTTTAAATTCAAGATTCTCTTTAAAATGTATATTCTCATTTTGTGATTGAAATCTTCTGAAGACCACTTTACTCTTGTACTCCATAGAAAAGACAGGAGAAATTGTTGCCATGGTAACAAAATATAAATATTTACACATATAAATTTTACATCTTGAAAATCGAATGTACCGTACTGTCGGAAACTAAATACATGTCGACACAAAAAATCTGGTGTGCCCCCGGGTGTGGCATAGTAGGTAGCGTGCCTACCTCATATGCCAAACGTCGCGGGTTCGGACCCAGGCAGTCCGATGATTTTATTTAAGCCATTTGGATACCAGATGGCTTAAATAGAAATGCCTGAACCCTCAATATATATACATTAATTACAACGGTTATCGTCTAAAGTCTTAAATGGCCTGAGTTGCCGAAAAGACAGTGTGAATGTGTGTGTGAGTGTGAGTGCGAATGAGAAAAAAGTGTGAATGTTTAAAAAAAAAAAAAAAAAAATCTGGTGTGACAAGCACAGAACACAATTTTTCTTTTACGTTTGTGAAGTGTGCCAGTCCCACCAGATTTTTTTAAAACTATGAATCCCAAATAAAAAATATTTATTTATCCAGATGATCCAGAAAGGCTTGTTCCACTACTTTTATGACAGAAAAATAGACTAAAGAAGAATCTCATAAATATCTCGTCCAAATGTCTCTCGAAAAGATCGTAAATGGGGATGGATATTTATTTATTTAGCTACCCAACTCTCTTATAATAAAAAACTGCTATATATTTTTTATTTTCAATAATAATATTTATCTTCATTAACGAAATTGCCGATTGTTTTTAATTAAGAGAAAAATTCCCCCTATAAGATTAAAGCCTCCGTTTAGATAACAATTTACATGAGTTATTGTTGCAGTAACGATTTTCCCCATGGGTGGTTGAAATAATTAAACCAAAGGCCGTCTTATAAATAATACAAGAAAGACGAGGGACCTCTGAGGTAGAGGGAAACCAAAAACTAGACAGGGCTAACAATAATATAAATATTATGGTGTGGTCAAGCACTCCCGGGGAGGTTGGAGATCCCGGGCTCAAGGAATTTGTCCACTAACGAATGAATAGACTCAAGTAATATGTCTTTCAAATCAGATAGATTATTTAAACATTCAATAAGACATTGATTTCAAAAAGTTTTTATTCATAATTGAAATATCAATTATGCCATTTATAGACAAATGACCACCTCGTGCTGTTCCACAATCGATTGTGGAATGTTTTTATAAACCTGGCTTTTCACATAACCCCAAAGAAAATAGTCCGGACAAAATCCTAAGAATTTACTGGCGACACACAGTGGTTCCAAATCCCGAAAACGTGGCCAAAAGTCCAAAAATAAAGAGTAAATTCGGGGACTTTTAAGCCCCTAAATAGTTTTATTAATATATTTACGGTTAGGAACGACCGTTTTTGAGAGTCATATGCACTTATCTGGCTCTCAAAATCTATTTGAATCTGAGCGTTTTTGGCAACAATCGGGAGCTCTCTCCGAACGCAAATAAGCATCCTTTTCTATCGCTCTCCATTTCCTTGTTTTTTTGGTTATTTCAATTTCGTCAAATGGAATCAACGACTGAAAGTAAGTAAATTTCAACAATGTAAAAAAAATGCAATAAAATTTGATAGTTAAATAATAGGAGCATTTCAAATAACGCCTTATTTTGTTTCCATTTCAGAAGTCGCAAAAATTCAAAAGTCAAAAAGTAAAAAGTCCCACGACATCCCACTCTCAAACAACTTTTCCTGTCTTTTTGGATCCTTCTTCATTAATAATATTAAAAAACTAGCTGCACAGACTTGCACAATATTTTTTTATTTAATTTTTTTTAGAATTTGAATATTCATCTGATGAAGCATATTAATGTTATTTAAACTAATGTTATATGTAATCCGTATTAAAAATATTGAATAAAATATTGTAATTAAATTATTTTGACATAAATAAATCTGTCTGGACCCCCACAAATGTGTCGTATTAAACAATACGTATCATTTAGGGTCAATATGGCCTAAGATGCAGAAAAAGACTAATAAAAAAAAAAAGAAAAATTATTTTGTTATTAATTAATTTAAAGGCGACCTCGGGAACCCGACAATGCCAATTTTGATTGAAATCGAATTATTTTTTTTTAGTTCTCATTGGTTCCGCCAAATTTTTTTTTTTCTGAAAAAATAATATCAAATTCTAAATCAGCGACCTCAAAAACCCTTGTGTACTGAATTTCAGAGAGATTAAACAACGTTTTCGACTTTTGACCACGTTTTCGGGATTTGGAACCACTGTGCGACAGGCTAAATATCTGCCATCAGGGGCGGCTTTAGCGGATAGGCAGGGTAGGCAACTGCCTAGCCAATAAAAATGTCGGTTTTTGGCATAAGCTACAACAGAGTTCAATTTTAATAGTTATTTAATTTATATCCACTGTTGTAGTTAACAAAAATTTCATCCTTTTCTGTGGGATTAAACGCAAAACTTTTGAGAATTGTGATATGGTGATGTGATTGTTACGTTACACGATAGATAGATATATTGTTGTTATATATATTGAATCAAGGGCGGATCCAGAGTGGTTTCGTGGGGGGGGGGTAATCTGGTGTGACTGGTCTCACAGCACACAACTTTCACTTCCCCTTCGGTAAGAGAAAGTTGTGCACCGTGCGTGTCACACCAGATTTTTCGTATAGAGATATATTAAATTTCCCATAGCACCTTAGTTTCAAACTTGACCATGGGATTCATAGATGGCGGTGAGTTACGAATGCTTCCACATTAGTAAAGTGTACTTCAAACAATTTTCACGAAAAATATACTTTTTAAAGAGCATCTAAAAAAAAATAGTTGATTTATAAATTTTAAACAAAACCATTGGAGCGAATTTTGAGAAAATCGAAAAAAAACTAAAAAAGTATATCAGTAAAGTACTAGTACTTTTTGGCCGATTTTGTTTAAAAGCTTATTTTCACCATTTGGGAGGGTGCCTAACTTAAATATAAAATTTCAACCTCGTAGCTCATTTCCTACATGGGTAAAAATGTCCACACATACACACACCGAATCTTTCGGCCTCAGGGGACCTCAAAACGTGTATATCCGTCAAAATCTCGACATCAAATTTTTGACATGATCGCAATACTTTCTCTCTCTATATATTTCACATATGGATCCTGTTATGCATTAGTGTGTCAAGAGCCAAAAAAATTCAAAATTGAGTTAAGCACGGAATATTGTTTCAAATGCTATAATTAATAATATTTTTTATGAAATATGTCCTAAAAAATTTATATTTAATGTTACTTGCACAATTTACAAAAAAAAATTATATATAATCCAATGAAAACAAAAAACTTTAATGTTAATTTTCTCAAAACTCGGTAGCTGGCGCTTGACATACTAATGAGTAACAGGGTCCATATATAGGTAAGAGAAAATAAAAATTCTGACTAATTTGAAAGACCTTTTATTTATGTTCTCAGTTGGAATTGGTAAGGCAAAAGGAAACAACGGTACTTGAATAATAAATTCATTAATCTTTTTTTTTTTTTTCAAAAAAGTTTACATACGTATAATTAATTATTAAAATATATATATATTTTTTTAAATAAAATTTTGAGGTATTTTTCAGATGTTATTTACATTTAAAGGTAAAGGGCTGTTGTTTGTTATAAGATTAATTACCAACAGGTAGAGAGTTAAACTCCAAAGGGTTGATCTCATTAAATAAATCATGAGAAAATACAAGACTCAAGTTGAATAAAATAAACAGTCTGACATTGATTCTAAGAATTAAATTAATTAGCGCATTCTCTTTAGGGGGTGTGTGCGCAAAATTATTTATTAAATTTCCTTATTGCGGCGGAAAAAAGGGATTCAACTCAAAAATGCATGAATATGATGTGTAAAATTCGAGAGCACCACCCCCGTGAAAATTAAGAATTAAAATGCTTAAGAAACAAATCCATTAGCAAAAAATCTGGTGTGACTGGCGCACAGCACACAACTTTCTCTTACCCTTCGGTAAGAGAAAGTTGTGCACCGTGCTGGTCACACCAGATTTTTTGTGTCGAGATATATTTAGTTTCCCATAGCACCTTAGTTTCAAACTTGAATTTTAAATGTTGACTGCTTGAAATAAACTATGGTTATTTTTCAAAATTTTAATCTCATATTTGGACATTTTATACACAATATAGAATCGTAAATAAATACAAAATTTCATAAGAATTGGAAAAAAAATTTTAAATGCGTAAAAAGTTCCAAAAGGGGACCCCCTTTTGAATCGAAATTAACATACAAATCCCTATAGGAAATTAACATTAGGCCTATGAGAGAAGGCGGAGAGACAGGCGATAATGTTTGCAAGTGAGAGAGAGACATATATGTTTTCTTTGAAACAATTAAAGACACAAATAAATTAAAAATAAATGGGAATTTAAATAATAATTGATTTTTATTCTAATAAAAAGAAAAAGATTTAAATTCCGTTACCATGGCAACCATTTCTATCTTTCCTATGAAGAACAAGAGTAAAGTGGTCTTCAGAAGATTTCAACGGCAAAATGAGAATATACATTTTAAAGAGCATCTAAAAAATAGTTCATTTATGAATTTTAAAAAAAATCCTTGGAGGGAATTTTGAGAAAATCGAAAAAACTGAAAAAGTACATCAGTAAAGTACTAGTACTTTTTGGCCGATTTTGTTCAAAAGCTTATTTTGAGCGTGTGGGAAGGTAGCTAAGTTAAATATAAAATTTCAATCCGGTAGCTCAATTCCTTCATGCTAAAAATCTGTCCACACATACAGACGCACACACACACACACACACACACACACACACACACACACACACACACACACACACACACACACACACACACACACACACACACAGACCAATTTGCAGGACCCACTTTTTTGGACTCAGGGGACCTCAAAACATGTATATCCATCAAAATCTCGACATCGAATTTTTGACATGATCGCAATACTTTCTCTCCTATATATTTCATATATAGGGTACGAGAAAGTAAAAAAAGATAAAATTCTAATAAAAAATTAAAAATGTTTATTTTTCCTCTGAGATTTATTTATTTTATTTTTTTTAAGTGATTATTTAAAAATTCTCTTTTACAGGATTACATGTTCTGTATTTATTTATCGTGTGGTCTAAAGGAAGGAAGGAGGCGTGATTCACTTTTAGTAATTTTTATGGGGCCTTTTATTTTTATTTAATAATAGAAATAAACCTCTAGTGCACCTCTAGGGCTCGGGGTACTTTGTGCTTTTCAGATTATATTTAAGTGGGGAAATATTATTATCTAATTTCTTTAATATATCGTTCAGTGACGTCATTTCAGTTTTTGCTTGCAGTGGGGCAAAAAATTTTTTTTACTTCCTGTACTACTTAATATATCTAATCTAATCTAATTGTAATGTAATGTATGTAATGTAATGTATGTATGTAATGTATATTAAACGAGCAATGTACGTTTGTTTGTTTATATATATGCATATCAGTTCTCGAAAACGGCTCTATTGATTTTTTTTTTCAAATTTTAAATATATACTATTTGTGGTCCCAAAATGAAATTGTGCTAGGTCTCGATGTTTGGGAAAATTCGGGTACTAGTACTTTACTGGTGTACTTTTTTTAGTTTTTCCCAATTTTCGTTTTAAAGGTTTTATAATGTTCAAAGCCTAGTGGGCTTGCTTCCTGGTCAAACCCTCCCTCTCTTTACCCCGGACCAACAGATTTAACTCTCCACGAATATTAAATTTTTTTTTTTTTTTTTTTTTTTTTTTTTTTTTTTTATTCAAGCTGGGATGACCTCGGGTTTAACAATAAACCTCTAAGCCAGTTTACAAGATATGTAACAATTCATTAAAAAAAAAAAAAAGAGAAATACAATAAACATAGACTTTTTTTTTTTTTCTTCAGAAAATAATAATTAGTCTATATATATAATTTTGTCCTTCTGATAAATTCAATTAAAATTTTAATTTTCCTCCTGGAGTTTTCGCGAAAGTCGAGTAGAGATTCTACATTAAATGTCCTTAGATCTTCATTAAACTCCTTGAGTATATTCGCTCGAATTCTTGCGAATCTATCACATTCCACTAGTAGATGCGCAATGTTCCCTTCGGGGCTTCCGCAGTCGCATGTTGCATTTTGTCGAATCCCAATTCTGGCTAAGTGCGAGGGACATGTTGTATGACCTATCCTCATTCGGCAAATCGTTGTAATGAATTTTCTTGGAATCTTTATTGATGAGAACCAGCTCCTTTTTTTAAGTTTGGGTTAATCTTGTAATAATGAGTTCCCTTGTTTAAGCAGGAATCTGTCCATTTCTTGTTCCATTCGTTTAGAATTCTTTCTTTCGCTTCAATCCATGCGTCGGTCCACATTGTATAACATAAGGTTATTTCTGGCAATGTTGTCGCTTCTTTCGCCAG
Organism: Euborellia annulipes; assembly: GCA_023213315.1. Classification (NCBI taxonomy): domain Eukaryota; kingdom Metazoa; phylum Arthropoda; class Insecta; order Dermaptera; family Anisolabididae; genus Euborellia; species Euborellia annulipes. Next base: position 5,418 of record JAKCPI010004990.1, on the reverse strand, counting down.
TCGATCCGCTTCTTCATTACCCGTGATACCTGTATGGCCGGGGACCCAAATCATCACCACCTCCAGTCCTTTTTGTCCCAGTGATCCAATTTGACTTAGAATTTTAAACCCCATATAACCTAGTTTTTTATAGGGGCGATTGTTCAGGGCTGAGATAACGCTTTTAGAATCTGTGCATATGAGATACTTATTATGAATATTATTTCTATATATGTAATCTAAAGCTTTTATAATAGCCATGGCCTCAGCTGTGTATATTGATGTAATTGGGGGTAATCTCAATTTTTCGTGGTAGTTTATATGTGGTATGAAGAAACTACACCCTGTGTTCCCCAAATCATCTTTAGAACCATCCGTAAAAATTTGTAGGTGATTAGGATAATGGGAGGCGATATAATTGTTCAACAGATTGGTATTGTTGGAGTTTTTCTTATTAAGATAGCTCTCATTTGTTTTAATAAAAGTGAATATGGTATCGTAGTTAAAGTTGAATATTAGGCTTCTTGTAGTCTGTTTCAATAGAGGAAATTCTTTGCCTACTGATATGTCCGACTCCACTAGAATTGGTATTTTCCTCGATTCCCTTACATTCATGAAATATCCTTTAATGTTATCTAGGTGTCGTGAGACTTGTGAATCTAGAATAGATCTTCTCTTTAGTATATACTTCGTCGCTATTAATTTTGTTCTTATCGCGAGAGGGAGTTCCGATGATTCTGCTAGTATTGAGTTTATAGGGGAAGATTTCATCAAACCTAGTGACTGTCGTATGCCATTATATTGCAATTTATTTAACTTTTGAAGCTGTGAAGGTGCGGCATTGCCGTATATAGCGCACCCATAATCTATAGTCGACCTTATAAGTGCTTTATATATATTAAGACACGTGTGAGGATCTGCTCCCCACCAAGTCCTGGTAGTCATCCGTAGAATATTTAGCCCTGACTCACATTTTTTCACCACATTGTTGATGTGAGTTTTCCATAACAGCTTTCTGTCGAATGTCAAGCCCAGAAATTTAACCTCGTTATATATTTTGATTGGGGTTAAATTGGTCCGTATATATCGAATTGGATGAACCTCGTGTCTTTTAGAAAAGATAATTGCTTTAGATTTTTCAGTGGATAAACTAAAATTATTATTACTCATCCAGGTAACAAGTCGATTAATTATCCCTGTTAGTATGTTTATATTATTTTCAATAGATGGGGATGATTTGTATATGCATATATCATCTGCATATTGAAGGAGTGATCCTAGCGGTCCCACTATTTTTCCTATTTCCAAAGAATAAATATTAAATAGAATGGGAGACAATATTGATCCCTGTGGAAGTCCATCTAGAACGATTCTTGGGCCCAAGATATTTGCCTTTGAATTTTACATATATTGTTCTTTTATGATATAGTTTTAAAATGCAGTTAACAATTTTAGGTGAAATTCCAAGATTAATCATCTTGTCACCCAAATTTCTAATTAATACGTTATCATATGCGGGTGAGATGTCTAAGAAGATCGCACAGAGGGATTCTCTTTTAGCAAATGCTAACTGAATGTCTGAGGACAATATTGCGAGATTGTCTATAGAGGATCTGTCCTTCCTAAAACCAAATTGTGTATCACTAAGGATACTCTTGGATTCAATCCACCATTCAAGCCTAGTTTTAATTATAACCTCAAAGATCTTCTCCACACACGATGAAAGTGCTATTGGTCTATATGCGTTGGGGTCGGAAGGGTCTTTGCTTGGCTTCAAGATAGGGATTATCACTTGAGTAGTCCAATCTTCAGGGAATACACATCGGGATAACATATCATTAAACGATGTTAATAGTAATATTTTTGCTTCTGGTGGTAGGTTATAAAGCATGGAATAAAATATTCCATCATATCCCGGGGACGAATCCCTTTTAGAAGATAAGGCTATTTCTAATTCGTTTATTGTAAATGGATTATCTAGGAGTTGATCTCTGTCATTACTTCTCGCCATGCATATTTTGTTGCAAGCAGTCGGAATGGATATTTTATCTATAAACTTGGGGATGGCCTCCTCGTTAACTCTATTACTATTACTATTAAGATTTTTTAATACGCGAATTTTAGACCAAATTTGGGAGTGGGGCGTTTTGCTGTTAATTGTTTCACAAAATTTTTTCCAACTTTCTTGCTTCTTTGTCTTGAATTTATTTTTTACCTGCGTTGAAATTTTGTTATATTCTGAGAAATTAGCCATATTCATATTTTTTCTATACTCCTTAAATGCTAAGTTTTTGTTTTTCATGAGAGTAAAACATTCTTCATCCCACCATACTGGTAGTTTATTAGAGAACTTATAAGGTTTCGTTTTCGGGATGGATACTTCAGCTGCAGCTTTGACTAGGTCAATTAGCGACTTATAATTATCCAGCGTCCTGTTATTATATTCTGGTAGATGAGAGGTGATGAACTCTCTGTATTTTTCCCAATTGGCATAGGCTACTTTCCATTTTGGAATATGGTCGTCGTCGGAGCCATTACCAAATGCTTTATATTCCAGCGTTATCAAAATCGGTAAGTGGTCAGATCCGAGAGGTGATTCTTGTACTGACCAATTAAGTGTGGCTGCAATACTTGGAGAAGCGATAGTGATGTCAATGGCTGATATGGCTTGTCCTGGTCTTCCTATTCTTGTTGGTGCACCATCATTCAGGACAACAAGATTCGTATTATCAATATTACGAAGGAGATTGTCGCCTGGTTGATCTGTTAATCCCGAACCCCAAACAGTATTCTTTGCATTGAAGTCGCCCCCAATGATTAGATGGCCTTGTAAATTATTTATTAAAGCATTCCAGTCATTTGGAGAAATTACAGTTCTTGGAGGGCAGTAAATTGAGACTAAGTTGATAAAATGGTTTTTATCATATCTAATTTTTGCGGCGCACATTTCAAAACTAAATGTATAATTAATATTAATCGGTTGAAACTCAATGTTATTCTTAATAAGGATGGCAACTCCACCTCCTCTGGAGTCCCTATCTTTTCTCAGAGTGCTATAGTTGGAAATTTTAAAGTTACAATTAGCATATAACCAAGTCTCAGATAGCAGAACTATATCTATATTTTCTGTTTTAATTTTATTTTCCAATTCGTTTTTATTTGATACAATGGATCTTGAGTTCCATTGTAAAATTTTAAGTTTACCTTTATGTGAATAATCCATTGTTAGTGTTGTTTTCATTTAAAAGATCTTTTATCATATCCTTTATCTCATTATCAGGCATATTTGATTTACTAATGTTACGATTTTTAAGATGATTAAAAATATAAAAAATTGTGTCAATAATATTTTCAGGGGTTTCAACTCTTTTCTCCATGTTTCTTGTTGGAGAAGGAGAAGGAATAGTATAGTGATGTATAGGGGAGTATGAGCCGGCTGGCCGCTGGCTGTGAATTGCCGGTGGGGCTTGTTTAGAAGATGATTGTTGAGAATGTTCTATTCTATTATTTTGTGACATATTTGAACTAGGAGAAGTGGGAGTCTCAAAAAGAGCTAATTCTTGTTGAGCTGGCCTTTTTCTCTTAGAATTTTTCTTTGTTTCCATGTTGCGGATAGTATCCACCTTTTCATGGATTTGCCTATAGTTATTTTTAAGATTTGGGAAATGCTCCTCATCATCTAAATTCATTAATACATCATAATATGATTTCTTTTGAACTACTGCTAATTTTGCTTGAGAGTACGAGAGGTTTTTGATTGCCATTTGGGCTCTTATTATTTTTTCTTTTTCAAATTGAGGGCAACTTCTGTCGGTTGAAGAATGCGGGGACTTTGGGTCTTTGCAAAAAATGCATACAAGTTGGTGAGCATTTGTGCAAGAGTTCGTTTCGTGTTCTTTGGCACATTTCCCACATCTTGCTTTGTTACTTTTGCATTGATTAGCCATATGCCCGTAACGTAAGCATTTATTACATTGTACTACCTTCTTTATATATGGATGAACTTGGCATCTTGTATAATCCAGGGAGACATATTCAGGTAAATAGTTCCCTCTGAACGTTAAAATCACTACTGTTGAGGGCTTCCTAATAATTTGGCCACTCTCGTCTTTACGCGAGCTTATTATTCTTTTAACCGAAATTATTTTCGTTAACGAATTAACCTCGGAGAGGAGGTACTCGTCAGTAAGACTCACGTCCACTCCTTTAATTACTCCTTGTCGGGACACTAAGTGTAGGGGAATGTAGATGCTAAAATAGTCTTTAGAAAATGGCGAGTTTTCCAAAAATTCATTCGCGCTTTTGGCATTTTTAAATTCTAATTTAATTTTATTATCTCCCTGTTTTGATATATTTATAATACTTTCTTTGATATTCTCTGAACATTTAGACTTGATTAATCTCCCTATCGCCATGGGATGAAAGTTACCAATGTTTTGATTCTGTGTGGCTTCAATAAAGACGTAGTATGGCCCTAAGTCTGTGTTATTGAATGATTTAATGATTGTGTTATGTCTCGGTACATTATTATTAGATGGGTTTTTGCGTAATTTTATTTTAATATTATTATCTTGGGAAAGATTTTGAATCGAGTAGGAATCGTGTATATTTGCTAATGAACCTGATGTGGATGGATTACTCTCGTGTGAGAAATTTTGGTTTATTGGATCATCAAGGGACATGGACTGGTCAAGAAATGATTGAATCCCCGTTCCACCAGGATCTGGTGGACGGGTTACCTCAGAAGCCATTCTTCTATCGCTCCGTTACAGGAGCTCTGGTGCGGAGAACGTCCTTCCTTCTTCTTATGGTTTTTAAAAACTCACAGTACGATTTTATAATTCAAAAATAATATTTAAAAAGTATATTCTTATTAAAATTATTAGTTTTAATAATTATAATTAATTTTTTAATCTTTAAATCCAATTATAGAGATAATTTTTAAATAACCTCAAAATACATGTAACGACAATCGCAACAATCCTCTAAATTTTTAATTAATGCGCAATTTTGTAAATTTATTTTTTATATCAATAATTACTATACAATGTATTTAATTTAATAATGCCAACAAGAGCAATTAGTAGAAAAATACCTATTATTTAAATTCTATTATTAAAATACTAATTATTAATTAATTTTATTGAAAATAATAATTTTTAATTGTCTCCAGGCTGACGCATTTCCTGGGCAACTCTCTTATATCTCATGATTAAAGTTTTCTTCTGAGGCACTCACTGTTTCCTCTAAGTATCCACCCAGTAATGTTGCTATTCCTCAAAACTCTCCCTGGACTGTTCCTTCTTATTTTGGTGTTTTTATTGATGTTTCCATTGAGGAGCAAGTTGTCTCGTTATAATTTCTTTCAAATTTTAAATATTTTCTGATGTACTTTTTAAAGTTTTTTACAATTTTATAAAAAAAGACCTAGCTCCGGCT
>JAKCPI010004989.1:0-10317 GCA_023213315.1 Euborellia annulipes | reverse complement strand
GGGCTTCGCCCCCTGGATCCCCCAAGCTCGCCTACCGGCGAGCTTTGCTCGCCTTCGGCGAGCAATTGCCCGCCTTCGGCGGGCAAATTTGGTACATGCGAGCATGTTTCTTGGACGGCCATCGTTGAAAACCTGAAATTCACGGACCTTAAACGTTCTTAACTCGTGGTCAATTCTCAATGCTTCGATTCTTCTTTACCGCAAAAACAAATTGATATCTCAACACTTTAAAAAGTGAATATAAAAAAAAAACTCCAAAATGAGAATTTAATGCTCTTAAAAATAGAATTTCGAAAAAGCTTAGGAAATCACGCTAAGGTAATAAACGTAATTTGCAAATTATAAAATGATATGAATTTATTACTATCACGAAGATAAGTAGTGACTAAATATTTTATTTCTTTATTTATTGTGTTAAATAAAGGGCCAATTACAGAAATAGTAAATAGCTGTAAAGTACTTTCTTAAAAAAGCGCTCTTTTGTAATACAGGATCATTTTGTAAGGCGTATTTGGATCATACCAGCTATAATGTCTATATTCTGCCCACATTTAACCGTACCAGAAAAATTATTTTCGTTCCTACATATATGGACTGCATTTTCGCTTCTTCGGCAAATATTTATTCAGTAATTTTAAACCCAAAAAAGCATGTTCATTAGGGTGGTTGTAAGGTATAAGGGGAGAAAATTGTTTTGGCTGTATTTTCGGCGGGAACCTCTTAAAAGTTGACAATTGGTGTAAAAAGTAGATTGAGAAAGTTTGAGCTCGATCGGATAACGATAAGACCTGCCTCATCGGCCCTAAAGTTCATCAATTCCCCTAAATTTGACTATTAACATCTGTAACTCCTAGAACGTTAGTCCAACAAAAAAAGTTTATCAGTAATTTTTTGAAGAGCATTAAATTTACTAAGAAAAAGTCCTTTAACATTCTTTAGTAAAACCAACGGTTTTCATGGTATGGGCAAAAAATCGAATATTGTTAAGAGGCACATCACATAGAAATATAAGAATAAAAAATTCGGGGGGGGGGGAGGGGGGCATTACACAAAAAACTTTAAACCACTTGAAAGATATTTAAAAAAAAGAATGTTCATATTTGAAGTAATATAATAAAAAATTCGGGGGGGGGGAGGCATTACACAAAAAACTTTAAACCACTTGAAAGATATTTAAAAAAAAGAATGTTCATATTTGAAGTAATAGAAGAACAAAAAATTCGGGGAGGGGGGGGGGGGTAAAAAAAATTTAAAACATCTTGAAAGATATTTATTCAAGAATTTTAAATCCAAAAAAACATATTCATATTTGAAAGAATAAAAGAATTAAAAATTCGGGGAAGGGGGCATAACACAAAAAACTTTATATTCTTCGACAAATATTTATTTTTTTTTGTTTTTAATGTCTCTGTCTGTGGTCACCCATCCTGTCATAGACCCTCCTAGAAGATTTGACCAACGTATACGCTACAAGGAGATGGACAATCCAAGCATTTAATCAAATATATTATATTAGACTACGCCTATTCGGTGGAATTTTGTCCTTGTTATTATACAGGAAAGATAAACTTTCCTGGGACTTGAGGAGCAGTCTGCAAACCATAACTCTTAAAAATCTTTTTGAATCTTTTCTGAGATACCAGGAATGTGGCTTAGTGAAATATATAAATTATTTTTGATAGCGGGTGTAGTTGGATTATTATTTTTCACCATTCTGAACTTTTGTTCAAATTTATTTATTGCATAATTAATGCAATGCCTCGGATATGAGTTCGTCAATGCCACCTTCCCGAAATCTTCTATATTTTTACTAATAAATTGCATATCACATAGTGTGTAAATGCGTCTTAAAAAGTAATTCAAGGTGTGGAGTTTATATAAGAATGGTGTATCAGAGTTATAATTTACAAATCTGCCACTGGCCGACGATTTCCTTAAAAATGTCAAAATGACAGAGAGCCATCCAAATTTCTTTTAAATTATTAAAATATCAAGAAATGATATTTTTGTTATTTAATTCAGTCTCAAAAGTAAATCTTATATCTGGATGGAAACTGTTAAATTTATCTAAGATGGTGTTAATATTCGTTTTAGATACTATTGCCAAGGAATCATCTACATATTGTAGAACAATTAACAAATTGAGCGGCTCAACAATATAATAGAATTCCGAATGACAATTTCAGCCGCTATCGGACTCAATCGGACCTAATAATAGAGGTCATTGATATTAGACCATCTCAGGAATAATATATATTTGTAAATTGATAAACATTTTATCAAAGCATACTGTTACTTAAGCGAATACACACGTATTGAATGACTGAAGCATAAATTGTAATTATTTATATACCACATAATGTATATAAAGAAATATTTAATATAACAACTCTATACACTTATACTGTAAGAATTTTTGTATATCTTATATAAAATATTTTATTTGTATTTGTGATCAACAACTTAAAAATAAAAAAATGTTGACTTTCCAGCTCTAATTGACTGATGAGGATAGCAGAAAAACCAAAACGTCTCAACACTTGAGAGTTTTTATTTAATATAGAGGCTCACTTATTGGCTGCCAACTCCCCTTGGTCCTGTATCATTAGGGTTGTTGTTAATAATAATAATAGTGAATAAAAAGGGCGTAAACGCTTAAAAAATAATAATAAGTTGGAAATAATTAAATGGAATTTTTTTATTGATCTGATCTGTTTATAATGATTCTCTTTGGCGCTTTTATTAACTTTTTCTTTTTTTTTTTTGCCCTTTTTTTTAGATCGCCACGTCCGCCAAAAAACTTTGGGGCGTCGACGAACAAAAGGACGACCAGAAATTGCTCAACCTGAGTGAGCACCATCAAATGTGGAGGGACTCAACGTGGAGCACCTCTGGTGAGTACCTCTTTTTTATCGACCACTTAACTAAAAAAAAAAAAAAACACCCCCTTTTATACACTTACACAATGAACAAATACAATTAAAATTTTATAAGATCTTTTCAAAATATTTTATAGAGATTCTTTCTTGATGTTTAACAAGACAGGGTTGAGGATGCCAAAAATTTCATAACTTCTGATTTTTTTTCCGCATTTTTTTTCTTTTTGCACTTTTTTCTTTTCGCTTATCCATTAAGCGAATAGTGACCTAAGAGCACATGGTGCGTGGAAACATTTTATAACCTTTTTTTTCCTCCGTTTCTTGGTTTTCTTTTTTTCGCACGATGTCCGAAAACAAACCATATCTAAATTAATTATCTAAATATTTTATTGAAATAAAAAATATTTTTTCTGGAGATAGTAAATTTAAATGAATAGACGTCAACTACGATTTTTTTTTACTGACTTGACTTCATCTCACTTTAATATCTCCAGAAAAATTATTGTATAAATATTGATTTCTTGTATATTAGCTATTTAATATAAGAGAAGGTTGAAAGTGTATATAAAAAAGAAATTTAATTTTCATTTTGCACCCGTCCCACATTTCCTTAGGACTAAAAGAAGTCAAATTTTACAGATATTCTGCAAATATATCATTTTATAATTTTGTATTATAAAAATAAATATTATAAAAATAAAATAATACATTTATGGATAATCTGTAAAATTTGACTTCTCTACTGAGCCTGAGGAAGTTTGCGACAAGGGAACGAAACATCGGCGATAGAAAAATTATTTTTTTATTTACACTTGGCAGCAATCTTTCCCTGTATTATTTGCCAGGCTTATAAATACTTTATAAAAGAATTTGATGTTTAACTGTGCTTTAAATTTCGACCAAATCGTTGTAATTGTTGCAAATAAACCACGGTGAAACAGAAAATCAGTCTTTTATTGATGATAATAACTCTGAGAGCCTAAACTCCAAAAACTTAAATACTTAATTTGTGACTATGCTAATGAATGCTAAACAATGGATTACAAGTCGAAAGAGGATCTTATCTTTTCTTTGATTTAACAACTCACTCAGGCTATTTTTATAATATCACAATGATTATTACTTCTTTTATACTAGTAAATATGTCTATAACATTTCGCTGACACTCTTTTTTCGGAATGGGGCTTGACACTATTATGATAAATCATTCATGTTTATCAGTTGAATTTTTTATTTCAAAAACCCGTCAGCATCCATAGTCTGCAATTTAGCGGGTTTCTTAAATATTATTATTTTTTTTTTTTTTACCAAAAATTAAGAACATTTTATTATATAATTGTAAGCGACCAAGCATGGCTAACTCGATACTTGATAATTCGTGGGGCGTTTACATTAATTTAAACAAGAGTTGAACCCTGAAGGAAGCCTAAACAGAACAATGGATGATAAAGGAAATAAGAAATTAGAGATCAGAGGATAGATAAATCCAAAAAACGCTGGCGTTTTAACCCCGGGAATGTTTATTTAAGGATATAATAAGGAGCGAACTTCCTATGCGATTCCGCCTTGCTCGTCCTCATAAGAGTTTTCTCATTAAATGTTATGTGCTTAAGAGCTTATGCATTGAAATTAATGCGTAATTGGAAACCGGTTCTTTGATCCATTATTATCATCTACTATTTATTTTTACAATTAAATATTTATTAATTCATATATCCGAAAAAATAAGGGTGTGCCGCCGGGAGTCGAACCACGGATCCTCCGATTGGTACTCAGAGTGCCCTAACCACTAGACCACAGCACGACATTCGGATATATGAAGTTCACTTATGAACTCACTTGGAAAGCAAATTTAGTCATCAGGAGAAATGGACCCATGAACGGTGCCACAAATTTATCCCTCGGCCAGGTGCAATCCAGATGGAATAATTGAGGAGACCTCAAATTTAATTAATTAATAAATAAGAAATTATATATAATATTTAAGATATTATATATATCGCGTATATGAGCCGCGAAATTTATACAATTAAATATTTATTAATTCATATATCCGAAAAAATAAGGGTGTGCCGCCGGGAGTCGAACCACGGATCCTCCGATTGGTACTCAGAGTGCCCTAACCACTAGACCACAGCACGACATTCGGATATATGAAGTTCACTTATGAACTCACTTGGAAAGCAAATTTAGTGATCAGGAGAACTTCATATATCCGAATGTCGTGCTGTGGTCTAGTGGTTAGGGCACTCTGAGTATTAATCGGAGGATCCGTGGTTCGACTCCCGGCGGCACACACTTATTTTTTCGGATATATGAATTAATAAATATTTAATTGTATAAATTTCGCGGCTCATATACGCGATATATATAATATCTTAAATATTATATATAATTTCTTATTTATTATTTATTTTTACTTTATTATTATTTATTAAAAAGTTTTTCTTGAAAGTACGAATATATTTTTTCAATTTTCCCTCTCGGCTGCTGTGGTTATTTTGGAAATTAAGGTATATGTTTATTAAATTTATGAGAGAATCAATAGCAACCGGGTGACGTTTCACACGCCGGTTTTTCGGGACCACCCATCCGAATTTCCGCCGTGCAAATTTTTGTTTTGTAAGGGATGTTTACATTAAATATCATCTTCATAATCGTGGATAAAATAGATTGATACCCTTTTAAGTCCTAACCAAGTAATTCTTCATGATTAAGTTTAAAAACAGTTTATTTTTCTTCTTCACACTGATAGATCTAACAGAGAAGCTGACATAAATAAATTCCACACATCTTCTTTCTTCGCCTGATTATTCCCCTGTGCGGGGTCGGCGGAATTTGTGGGTTTTTGCGACCGGGAAGAAATAGAACAGGCCGGCCCGTCGCACGGCCTGAAGCCTGTTGAAAATATAGAAGGGGAAGAGACTGTCTGACATGCAAAGAATGCAAAGAACAGAAGTACTGCCATTCCCAGCTAGGTCGCCATCCACGTACCCACAAGATGTGGTCCCTTGAGCATAAATTTATTTAAATTTTTTGTTGTTAATTATATATGAAAACTTATTTAAAAAAAAAATTAATTATTCCTGAAACATCAAATCATTCAAAATAATTGAAATAAAATTTACTGATTTCCAAAAAAGTAATTAATTTAACGGATTTGGCAATGTTCATGAGTTGAGTATGATGAGAGAGAGAGAGAGAGAGAGAGAGGCATAAACAACTCCCCTGTTTATCTCAATTGATCCAACTGGATAAGATAACAAGCTAAACAGGAGAGAGAGAGGGAGATAAATAGAAAAAAAAGGTACAATAACCGTTTTGTTAATGCCTTTGAAGAAGTTTTCTTACACGCAATTCAAAATACACGATCAACTCGATTAAATCATATTCTAAAATACTCTCTAGAAATGCATCACTGACTTTTGATTACTTAATAATAAACCCATTGTTTATACTTGAAATGTTTGATGGGTAGAAAAATGATGCTGGTTTAAATTAAGTCCTCTCATCTTTTTCCCCTCACCGTTCAAAGGGGTCTCAGATTTTCAAATGTTAGAACAACTTTTTTTTTTGTATTAACTAGGACAATTCCTTCTCCCACCAAATTAATTTTTTTTGCTTTCGTTTTGTTTTTATATTCTATTAATTTTGTATTGTTTATATTAGAAATATATTGTATATTTGAGAAATATTGTATTTGTAGACGTTTTGGCCCAATGACGTGCGGCTAAAGGGGCAGAATAAAAAAAAATACTTTTTATTGTTATATTCAATTTACTTAACGTTTAATTCTTTCTCTCTTTAAATAATCTAATCCTTAGATATAAATTTAGTCCTCGCCTATAAATTGAAAATTGATACTTCAATTTCTACCATTTATAAAAATATTGAAATAATTGAAGATTCCTGACCTCTTTTTTTGAGGTCCTTGATTAAACTAGATTATTCTTCTATCTTTGATATTTTTGTTAAAGGACTCTGTTTATTTAAGATAGTAAAATTTTGTGTTTTATGATTGGGCAAAATTGCACTCCCTGGATTAGTACCAGGACCTCCTGGCTTTCTCATTCCTCCAGCCGCAAAAACGTGTAGATCCTGGTTCGAGTACAGGGGCGGCTCAATAGGCAATTGCCCACATTACTCCCCTATAACCATGCCATTGCTTAAGATTAAATAATACATGTAATTATTACTTGATTTTTTTACTAATGGAACAACCCTCTCAACTTATCATACGCAATTAGAGTTGGGAAGAATAAAACCAGCGTTGTCGAACACCTTTACACTTTTATTCAGGCAGACGTTTCGGTAACCATAACGGTTGCCATCTTCAGTGCCAATGGAAGCTACAATTAAAATTTTTTTTTTATGATGAGCGTTTAACATTTCTGCATTGAAAATTATATATTATACATTGTAATTAACTTACTTTTTCAAGGTGTCCCTGTCATACATGATAATCTTATATAGTATAGGAAGGAAGCATCAGCCTGGAGCGCTCGGCAAGTAATGAAATAATTTTTGGTTTCTAATTAGAATATTCTACTAGTTGGGCCTCGCTCCGGCAGATGCCGTCCCATTCACAAAAGAAATTTTTTCAAAATAATAAATTAATGCATTTTTTTAAAAATATTTTAACATATGATTGACATATAAAAAAGGTTATTTTTATAAATAAAATATAAACATTAGACTTTTTATTTTTATTAATTTACTATTTATATATCTTCAATTTTTCATGCCAGGGTGTTTAAATAACTCGCAGTTACCCCAAGAATGTTAGATAATGCATGTTTAGGCCTTTGGTGTCTATTTGATGGTTAATGGCTCTTTCCTTATTTAGATATATAAAGCACTTTTCCAAAAATTCTCTTTTTTGCCTATTTTCTTCCCGCTGGTTTTATTCTTCCCAACTCTAATCTCACATACCCAGCATACAACTTAATTTTATCATACGCAATTTCGTTTGTTTTAACGATATTTTTGCTTTTTTTTTTCAATTATAATCCATATTTCCTATACCTGAGAGTTAATTTTAAAAATAACTAAACGAATTTTTATGAAATTATTTCAATTAATTAAAAAAAAGTTTTATTCAACTTTTAATAATATTCAATTGAATTTTTCCCTCTTATCAAGCAAAAGGTTAATTGAAAATTTTCATCATACGCTTGGCTAAGCGTTAATAATATAATACATTCGTTTAAAAATCATTTTCTTTTAAATATCTAAAAAAAGAACAATAAAGAAACATGTTTTATTTCATACTCTTTGAAGAAAGTTTTTTTTTCTACTTTCGGTTTCGTTTTTACTTTAAAATTATTTATAGATTACCTACTTGCCTTACAACACGGAAAGTAAGGGTTTAGTTTCTATTCTAAGCTCTTAAATCACTAAAAGTCATATTTCACTAGTTTCCAAGTAATTCATTTGTCACCTACATTCTGTCTGAAATGTATTCGTGATTGAAATATTGAGAAAAGTCGAAATTGAATTTTAAATTAACATAAGAGAGTCATTCCACGTCCAAAATCTTAATTCATAAACATATTTTAGGCCTAAATACTTGTTTAAATTCCTATTTTAACTAGACAGGCGAGACCCCTTGTTTAAGCTCACTAATAAACATTTTGTAACCTCAAAATTTTCGATCACAACAACTTGACATTTGAAATAGCCTATAATATCATAGGCTTTTAATAAAAATAAACGTAAGTAAAAATTCAAATGTATTATATGTTTTTTTCATGAACAAATTATTAATCTTGATGAATTAATATTTTCAGAATAATGCAAAGTATTCAAACGATAAATACAATATGCAATATTATGAATTATGGCCAGGGCCGCAGACAGACTTGACGGGCCCCCGGGGCCCTTAATAGCATACGGGACCCCTTCACCCATTAAGATTTTTAGGTATGTAAGGCTATTGTGGCCTTTATGCCAAAGCCTACAATTTTAAAACAGTTATACATAACAGCTTTATTATTTATTTAAATAAAAAAGTTATTTAAAAATTTTTCAAAATTTCCTAAACATAGGAGTTACCAATTTATTGAGGCCAACCCCGGACAGACGACTTCCGGGGTGGGGTATGGAAAATTTTTTTGAAAATTAGACACAATCTGCGTTTTTAGCTATCCTGAGACAGTGAAAAATATTACTTGCTTAGAGCTTAAAAGGGCCCGGTGCCCGAATTTGAAAAATATTGCAAAAAATGATTTTCTTTATTGAAATTTTGAGATTTGAGCTTAAGAGGGCCCGGACATCCTCAGGAAAAAAGGCAGTTTCTGAGCTCAAAGGGCCCGGGCCCCTTCGGGAAAAAGGCGAGTTTTGAGCAAAAGAAAGGGCCCTGGCCCCTTCAGGAAAAAATTCAAGAAAATGATTTTTTTAAATTGAAATTTTAACTATAAAAATTATTTTTATTGAAATTTTTAAGGTTGGAGCAAGGGCCCGGGCCCCGGGGATATCGCCCCCTGCCCCCCCTGTCTGCGGCCCTGAATATGGCCTATCAAATAGATAAAAGGATTATGCCTGGGAGAAGATTATTTAAAAAAGAAAAAATCCTTTAAGATCTTAAAATCTGTTACTATTATTAGTTACAATACATTTGAGTTTCAATGTTGATAGAAATTCAAACATATTTAATTGATTGAATTGATATTTGATATTTAAACATATTTAATTTTCATTAAATCAAACTTAAGTAATTATTATACAAATGTATTTTTATTTTTATGGCTTTTAATTTGATTTAAATTCCTTTCAGATTTCCTTTGGAGAATGCATTGAAACTGAAAAAAGGGGTGTGCTTATTAGTATCTAGTCAAATGGAATTAAATGATTTATTGAAAAATAATATTTTGAAAAAACTAACCTCTAACATTTATATTTATTTTCATTTTGTCTGTTTTTTTCTTTTTACTCGCGTTCAAATCTGTTTTTTATTTTTTGTTTAATTTAAAGACATAAGTAATTGCTGAAATAAATTTTTTTTATTAAAATAAACCAAAAGCAGTGGCTATGGCAAAAATATTTATCTTTTCTTACTCAGTCAAATTTTTGGCTTCTTTTTCTTATTTTTCATAATATTAAATAAATTTTCTTATTTTTCCATATTCATTTAAATAAACCAATAATATTGATTTGTCAATTATTTGTATTAATTCTATAAGGATCTTATTAAAAACGGTCAAAACAAATTAGTTTGACATATAAATATATTTCTAAATCTCCGCTTAAGATGTCAGCAGCTTAATGCAACGAATTTTGCAAAATGACGTAGGTTTTTGCCATGTTGCCAAACTTAATATTCTTAAATTTCATATTAGTTAATCTACTGTTTAAATGTGTTTATGAATAGAAAGTTTCTTAAATACATATTATCGTTTAACAATTGATTAGTTAAAAAGCTTTTCAAATACTCTTTTAT
>JAKCPI010004988.1:0-13517 GCA_023213315.1 Euborellia annulipes | reverse complement strand
CTTTCTTCTGATACTAGTACATATCAAGGAAATACACATTCAATTTGGCTGTGGGAGTCCCTCACTTTACCTTTCTTGATTTTTATAAGGCTGACCATTTGAGCAAAACGCTCTTGGACAAAATGTTTTGCTCAATACCAATGCACACCGATTAGGCAAAATGTTTTGCCATTGAGCGTTTTTGCCTAATCGGTGTGCGTTCGCATCAAAGATGTCGAATCATGCCCAATTGTGTTTTGCCTAATCGGTGTTCCCATAGAAAAGCATTGAAAAAACAGTTTTGGAACAATTCGTCAAAAATGTTTTGTCATTGAACGTTTTTGCTCAATCGGTGTGCGTTCAGCCTAAGATTAGCTATTGTATTTATTTGTAAACAAGCCCTAGACCAACAAATGACAATAATAATGTGAGTTCGGATCCCAGGCATGAATTTATTTAAAGCCCTCGGGGCTTGGTGTAGAGGTTAGCGTGCTAACCTCGTATACCAAACGTCGCGGGTTCGGACCCCAGGCAGTCCGATGATTTTATTTAAGCCAATTGGATACCAAATGGCTTAAATAAGAATCCCAGGACCCCCAATAAATTTAATTATTTATACAACCGTTATCGTAAAAGTCTTAAATGGCCTAAGTTGCCGAAAAGCCTGTGTGAATGTGTGTGAGAGTGTGAGTGTGAATGAGAAAAAGTGAGTGATTTTTTTTTTATTTATTTAAATCATTTGGAAACCAAATGGTATAAATAAATGTAACTTGACTTCCACATATGGACGTTGTTATGCACAAAGGAACCAAGCGCCATTACCTAAATCTGAGAAAAGGTGCATTTCATTTGCACACTTGTCAACAACCCTCATGACTTTTTTTTCTCGTTTTATACAAAAAAAGTGCACAGAGTAAATAATGTGATTTAAATAAAGAGGTAGATCTTCTTTTTCCCTACAACATGGCGGTCTTATCTCAATTTCGATCATAATGGCGATTGGTTCCTTTATGTATAACATCGTCCATATATCGTAACAAAATCATTGTTTCGTTAAAGTCTATATGGCCGAGAAGACTTTAAAAAAATATATCAAAAAAAGTTAAATTGAAATTTGTCATCAATGAATCTGAATTATTCTTTTTTTAAGATGAGAGAAAATAAAAAAAGATCGTGGATGGAATCAAAACTTGTTTTAATAGAAAACAAAAAAGTGCAAAATCGTTCTCTATTCACTCAATAGGACATCTTTTATTTTCTTCTCCGTCTTCTTCCTCTTCTTATTTTTCTTCCTGGTAATAAAAACTTTTTGTTCTTTTACAACCGAAATAAATTAAAATAAAAAAGACAAAGAAAATCGAGAAGAGAGAGAGAGGATGGACCCAGGGGCGGTCAATTAATGTTTATCGTCTGGGCACGGATGGGCATTAAAAAGAGAAGAAAAGAAAGAAGCCTCGCCATTGCAGATAGAGGAGACAAAACAACCGAAGAACACGCAAAGCCAAGAGCGAAATCGGGCGGCGTTTTTGTCCTAATTGAATATTTAGGAGCGTTTGTGAAAATAGGACGACCAAAATAATAAGGGATTATAAAAATGAACGAGTGAAAAAATAAGCTTACAAAATAAGGAGCTCTAAATGGTTTAATAAGCTAAGGATCAGAAAAATAATAGAATAAAAAAAACTAATCCTAAATTTACTTCCTGTTTAATTTGCGTTCTTTTTCTGCAACGAGCAGAGGAAGAGAGCAAATTTTGAATAAAAAATCGTGGCTAACTATCATTTTAAAACAAGAGGCCAACAAACAAAATGTAGGTGAAGTATGCCAATATTGTACCAATCAAGCTTATGTCCAATTACCTTTGAAACAATATGTGATAAAAATGACTTCCAAGTGGTTCATATTAACGCTGCTCATGTCACAGTATCATTAAAATGGTCTAAGATGTTGTTCTTTGTGTGACAAATAGTAAATGGAAGATTATAGTCAAATTAATTTTATTTATTTATTTATTTATTTGGCTACTCAAAATTACAGGCTACACCCAATTATCTTTTGAGACAGTACAATACTCGTAAAAAATTTCACATGCATACAATATACAGAAGTACAATTCGTTTCGCCAGATTATACATTTTCATTTTTTTTTCTTAAATTACATTTCATAACAACAGGAAAAAGACTTAAAAAAAAAAAACAAACAAACAACAATACAAAAGAAAGAGAGAAAAAAAAAAAATCATTAAAGGAAAAATCAAAAGAAAAAAGACAAATATCAGACAGAGTTGAGAAATCTCTTAAATTCAGCCTCTCCAACCCCAAAAATTTCCATTTCCCCTGAGATTCACCTCAGCTATATTTCTAAATATTGGCGACCTCTCACAATATTGGGTCCGTGCAAACCCCTGATGGAGTAGATATTTATGTCTCCTATTGAAGGGCTGCACAGAAAGCCCTATTTTTTCTAATAATCCCGAACAATCTATTTTGTTATTAAGTATATCATATATAAACTTGAGGCCCCTTTGCCTCCTTCTACTCTCCAGAGACCTCACCTCGAATAGGCCTAACAATTCATGATATGGGGTATGATGAGTGTAGAAGCCCGTACTTTTATAGAAAAGATAACGATAGAATTTTTTTTGCACGGACTCCACACTCTCCATTTGTGTCCTGGTAATCGGGTCCCATATCACCGAGGCGTACTCGAGGCGAGACCTCACTAGAGATATATACAAATTATTAATGACATTTATTTTATTAAATTGTTTGCTATTTCTAATTACAAAGCCTAACATTTTGTAAGCTTTATTTACAATGTTGTTTATATGTGGATTGAAGGTAAGCTCTTCATCCAGAAACACACCCAGATCCTCCACTATATGTTTCCTATTAAGTGTTTCGCCATTTAGAACATAATTACATATTAACTTATTTTTTTTTCTTGAAAAGGTTATTATATGACATTTTGTTTCATTCAATTTTAAACCATTCACGCTGCACCATCTGGATAGATTACAAATATCTCGTTGTAACCCCAGATGATCATTCCCAGTGGTGACTTGACGGAAAATTTTCAGATCATCAGCATAGAGAAGAAAGTTATTTTTTAACATCACAGCAACATCATTCATGTAAATGAGAAACAATAATGGCCCTAAGTTAGACCCTTGCGGGACTCCGGAAGTGACGAGATACTCCCTGGATAGAGCATTCCTGTAACATATATACTGTTTCCTGTTCGAGAGATAGCTACTAAATAGTTTTATCAGATCAGTGGATAATCCATATCTGTCTAATTTTAATATTAATAGTTGGTGGTTTACTGAATCAAAAGCTTTAGAGATGTCAGTATATATAGCATCAATTTGGTTACCCCTTTCCATTGAACTCAATAGGTATTCAATATAGATAGCTAAGTTGGAATTTACTGATCTTTTGGGCCAGAACCCGTGCTGATGGTCAGAAATAAATCTGGACATATAAGAAATGACCCTCTTATATATAATTTGCTCAAAGATCTTCGCGGGTGCTGATAAGATGGAAATTGGCCTATAATTTTCAATCAGTTGGGGATTCCCCTTTTTCAATATGGGAGTCACACGAGTGGTTTTCCATTTCTCTGGAAATATGCCAGTTTTAAGGCTTTGGTTAAATATATGAAAAAGGGGTTCAACCAACAAATCAGAACAGCCCTTAAGTATGTAAGGGGTATCCCGTCAGGGCCAGGAGCCCGCTTGGGCTTCAAACAGGAAATAGCAGACAAAATCTCATCCTGAGTCACACTAGAGACAATAAGTGAATCGGTATGCGGTCTCAGGTATGATATGTCATCGATGTCTGGTTTAAAACGGTTATCAAAAACAGAAGAGAAATGCTCAGCGAATGAATCCGCTATCTCATGTACATCAGATGTCTCATGATTATCTATTAAAAATGTATTATTTGTTATGTTCGAAGTAGTGGCTGTGAGATGTGAAGATGGATAATTATGGGCAGGAGCAGCCAATAAATAGACTCTGTCTGCGTCGATGGGAAAGAGATTTCTTTTAGTGGTGACTGACTTATTTACACGATGGGTGGAGGCATTCCCCATAGGAACCAGCTCTGTAGGAGTCATTGTGAGGGTCCTGAACGAAGAGATATTCCCAAGGTTTGGATACCCTCGGGTACTACTAACTGACAATGGTCCGCAGTTTAAGTCTAGAATTTGGCAAAAAACGCTGGACGAATGGAAAGTCACCGGCTGGACTACACCCGTGTATCACCCACAGGCCAACCCCACAGAACGAAGAAATCAAGAACTGAAGAAATTGTTGAGAGTCAGTCTCGTGGATGAGCCACACCACAGATGGGCAAAGAAAATACCTAAAATCTTGTTCATCCTGCGAAATAGGAGGGTTGAGAGTACCGGGTACTCACCCGCGAAACTAACGTTGGGGAGGGACCTTATGGAACCAGGCGGATGGGAGTTGAGGGTGGGCGAGGAGAAGACGCTCAGGGATATGGATAACTGGGCGGACGAAAGAGAGAAAGAAAGGAAAAAGATAGAGGACGAAGCTAGGAAAGAGTCGGAAAGAAAAAATGCCAGATATGTGGAAGAGAAAAATCGAGGAAGAGATGAACATCCGTTCAAAGTAGGTAGCTGGGTGTTTATGAAGGCACACCCTGTTTCAAGTCTCCCTCAAGGAATCCATGCGGGCTTCCTCAGAAAGTATCAGGGGCCGTTTCAAGTGAAAAAGGTTGGTGAGGGGGGGTACACTCGAGATAGAAGACGGAACTAAGCGGATAAAAACCCAGGCGAAGGATTGTCGGCCCGTAGCTGCGAGGACATTTTTTCGCCAGCGGGAGAGTTGTGACCGGTTGGATCCTCAACAAGGAATATAGAAGAAGAAGACAGAGGAGGCGGTGGCTAGTTGTTGTTTTGTTTTGAAAAGATGTTTATGTTTTTTGTATTTAACTAGAAAGAATAAATTTGTCTACTGCTTTTATAATTTGAGTTTATTTGTTCTACCTGCGACAATCCAACCGGTCACAACTCTCCCGCTGGCGAAAAAATGTCCTCGCAGCTACGGGCCGACAATCCTTCGCCTGGGTTTTTATCCGCTTAGTTCCGTCTTCTATCTCGAGTGTACCCCCTCACCAACCTTTTTCACTTGAAACGGCCCCTGATACTTTCTGAGGAAGCCCGCATGGATTCCCTTGAGGGAGACTTGAAACAGGGTGTGCCTTCATAAACACCCAGCTACCTACTTTGAACGGATGTTCATCTCTTCCTCGATTTTCTCACCCAGGCTCGTGCTTCCCTTGCTTCCTTCCCCCAACTTATCGTTCCTATTTCGTAATCAATTACAACTCTCTGATCCGCCAGGAACGCATTTCCTAGTATCAGCTCCATCCTCAGCTCTTTCACCACCCAGGCCTTTACCGGCACTTTTGTCCCCGCGACTACCAGGGTCAACCAACAATACCCCTCTAATTGTTGCCCATATCCTCTCACTGCCAACTCAATCTCTTTCCTCTCCGCGATTAATGTTAGCTTGAGCTCCTTCGTCACCTTGGCGCTAATGAAATTGTCACTTGCTTGCGTATCTAGGTTTGCCACCAATAGCCTCCCCTCATGTTCGACCTCTATCGCTGGACTGGGTGGTTTTTTTGTTTCCTGACTGAAGGCGCCGAGGCAGCCTTCCGAGGACTTATGTCCAGTGCCGGGTTTTAGGACCTCCCTCCCCTGGACGTTGGGGAGGCCCCTGCCCTCCGTTTCCCTGGCCCTGTATGGTACAAAACCGACTAGTATGGCCTGGTTCTTGGCACCTGAAGCAAACTACCCTTTCCTGGCTTCGCTCACTCCCTCTGTCTTTTCCGATCCCTTCTCTCCCTCCTTTTTCTAGATCCTTTTCAATCTGCCTTGCCCTAACCCGTAGCTCGTTCCACTCCATTTGTCCCCCCGTTCTCAATCTGCTTCTAATCTCGGGCTCTATCAGTTCAATCGCAAACCCTGACGTTATTTTTTCTTTAGGGAATAATCGGCGAAATAGGGAACATTTTTCAGCTAGAAACTCCTCTACGGATTGTCCGCGGGGCTGCTTGTCCCCAAAGAGCTTAGCTTTCAACCGTAATTTCAATGCCTCATCGTCAAATCGTTCCAGGAAATCTACCCTTATTTCTTCCCATTGGAGTTGCCTTGTATCTACCGCGCGCCACCATGCCTCTGCTTCCCCTTTTAATTTGTGCGCTAGAATATTTGCCCATCCCTCTTTAGGGATTTGGTACTGTTGAAAGAGAACCATTGCCCTTTTCAGGAAATCCTGAGGGTCCTCCCAGTCTCGTCCCGCAAAGTTAGGCAGTAGGTATTGCACGGTAGTGATTAGAGCTGGTTTAATAAGTCCCGAGGGTATCTTTGACTCCTCCTTCATTGCCGGGGCCACTCCTTCTTCTCGTGTCTGTCTCCTGATCTTTAATTCTGCCCGTTAACTCTCTTTCTCCTCCTGAATCCGAGCGTTTACTTGGTTAATTTTTTGCTCCAGCTCTTTTTTTAATATTCCTATCTCCTTTACTGCCCCGCCTTGACCCTTCTTTTTCCTACCCTTCCCTGCTCTACACTTTCTACAGACGTATTCCTCTGTTGTATTCAATTCTTTCAACTCCACTCCTTCACACGCAATATGGTACCATTGTTCACACTCACCATCACAGAAGACCCAGTGATCGCCGGGTGATCCACCTTGGCACGTTTCAACTGGGCATCTTTGCGATACCCCCTTCATTGTCCTGTCACGGTCGCCAAATTGTCGCAGGTAGAACAAATAAACTCAAATTATAAAAGCAGTAGACAAATTTATTCTTTCTAGTTAAATACAAAAAACATAAACATCTTTTCAAAACAAAAACAACAACTAGCCACCGCCTCCTCTGTCTTCTTCTTCTATATTCCTTGTTGAGGATCCAACCGGTCCCAAGGTTTGGATACCCTCGGGTACTACTAACTGACAATGGTCCGCAGTTTAAGTCTAGAATTTGGCAAAAAACGCTGGACGAATGGAAAGTCACCGGCTGGACTACACCCGTGTATCACCCACAGGCCAACCCCACAGAACGAAGAAATCAAGAACTGAAGAAATTGTTGAGAGTCAGTCTCGTGGATGAGCCACACCACAGATGGGCAAAGAAAATACCTAAAATCTTGTTCATCCTGCGAAATAGGAGGGTTGAGAGTACCGGGTACTCACCCGCGAAACTAACGTTGGGGAGGGACCTTATGGAACCAGGCGGATGGGAGTTGAGGGTGGGCGAGGAGAAGACGCTCAGGGATATGGATAACTGGGCGGACGAAAGAGAGAAAGAAAGGAAAAAGATAGAGGACGAAGCTAGGAAAGAGTCGGAAAGAAAAAAATGCCAGATATGTGGAAGAGAAAAATCGAGGAAGAGATGAACATCCGTTCAAAGTAGGTAGCTGGGTGTTTATGAAGGCACACCCTGTTTCAAGTCTCCCTCAAGGAATCCATGCGGGCTTCCTCAGAAAGTATCAGGGGCCGTTTCAAGTGAAAAAGGTTGGTGAGGGGGGGGTACACTCGAGATAGAAGACGGAACTAAGCGGATAAAAACCCAGGCGAAGGATTGTCGGCCCGTAGCTGCGAGGACATTTTTTCGCCAGCGGGAGAGTTGTGACCGGTTGGATCCTCAACAAGGAATATAGAAGAAGAAGACAGAGGAGGCGGTGGCTAGTTGTTGTTTTGTTTTGAAAAGATGTTTATGTTTTTTGTATTTAACTAGAAAGAATAAATTTGTCTACTGCTTTTATAATTTGAGTTTATTTGTTCTACCTGCGACAAAATATACATATAATATTAACAGTGTATATATAAAAAATAGATTTACTGTACACAATCACCAAACAAAAATCAACATTATAGCCCATTGTGCCGATCTTGGTCATAAATTTGATCTAGATAACGTTAAAATCTTGGCTACGGAAAACAACACTAATAAGAGATTAATTCTTGAAAAGTGTTACATCAGGGCGTTTGGTGATAGTTCTATCAATTTTCAAAGAGATAGTGAGAACCTTAGCAGAGCTTATGATGCCATTTTCCTCCAGTAATTGAGTGATGATCAACCGAAACGTCAATATTATTATTATGACGAATACCGAAAGGTCTAGAAAAAATTTTTATTTAAAATTAGGATATTTTTATATAAGAAGGCAAAGATTCCTTTATCTACTTTTAATTAAAAATAATACTATATTTAATATATATTAATAAATAAAATCCGAGGTCACTCCCGGGCAGAATGAAAATCTTTCTATATTAAATTATAAAATTCAATTAAGTGAATTTATTGATATAACATACTCACCAGTGAGACCATCGTAAAATATTTTTTGACCTGGAATATACATGTGTAACATTTTTATGACGAAACAACAATGTATATGCCAAAGAGAACATTGACTAACTCTGTGCATTTGTATTTCAATCGTAAGATCAATTTTTATTTCTTTTGTCTTGCAAAAATATGTTGATTTTTGTTTGGTGATTGTGTACAGTAAATCTATTTTTTATATATACACTGTTAATATTATATGTATATTTCTAGTAAGGACTGAAGATGGTTCTTAAATAAAAGGAACCGAAACGTCTCCGGTGATTGTATCTGCATACAGAGTCTATTTATTGGCTGCTCCTGCCCATAATTATCCATGTATTATTTGTATTTGAAAACTTCTTCTTTTGACTTCACATCCTAAAATGTAAGTAAATCTAGAAATATATAACCTTTGATCTTAAAATTTTGTTGAACATAATAGAGCCGTCAGCCCACGTACAAAAATATCAAGTTACAGAACGAAGTCTGATGAAAATTCAACAGTTGTTTAGTTTCAGTTCGACTCATATTACATATATACCGGGTATAAAAAATATTTAATATAGTGAGGTATCGAAATCACACAAATTTTGATAAGCATAAATTAATCTATTTGTAATGTGAATAAAAGTTGAGAAAAAATCACAATAAATGATGGCTTGAAATAAAAAGAAAAAAATTTTTTATATATTTTTGTTATGTCACCTTTTCTTCACATAAAAGAACACAAAGTGAATGAAAATAAAAAAATAATAATATGCCATAAGATATTTGTTTTTGCTTTGAAAGGCAAAAAGAATGAAAAGTTTTCTGACAGTCATAAGTAGAAACATCTTTTAAATCTTTTATGAGATGAGTCTGAAGGTATAAATGACTAAATAATAATATTTTACTTGTCCAAGGACAATGAAGGCGTCACACAGTGGGCTGAAATCGAAAAAAAGCGGCCATAATTATCTTTTTTTGGGCGGATTTTTACAAAATTAAAACTATACATACATAATCATATGTTCTTCTATACCCTTCAATATTTTCATATTTTACCAAAAGGGGTTGAAATTACCCCTTGACAAAGTTGAAAAAAAAATTATGATGTGTGAAATATAAAGAAAAACATATGTCAAAAAATCAAAAAAAATATGCGTTTTACAAAAATGACATTTATTTTTACAAAAAACATACATGGGGTGAACTACCCCTTACTGAAGGGAGCAAAAAATTTTTTTTTTTTTTGATAATTACAAGCAATATGTCTTTATATACATTTTAATGGACGCTGGTTTCAAAGATGTCATCTATTTTTACAAAATACATACATGGGTGAACTACCCCTTACTTAAGGTGTCAAAAAAAATTTTGCTTTGATAATTAAAAGCAATATGTCTTTATATACATTTTAAAGGTCACTCGTTACAAAAATGTCATTTATTTCTACAAAATATATACATGGGGTGAACTACCCCTTACTGAAGGAAGCAAAAAATATTTTTTTTTTTGGTAATTACAAGCAATATGTCTTTATATACATTTTAATGGATTGCTGATTACAAAGATGACTATTTTCTCTTCCCTCAACATTGGGGGAGGGGGCTCGAGCCCCTTGGGCCCCTTGGAGTCGGCTTCTATGTCTCTGTCATTATACTTAAATAAAAATTATTTGCTAAAAAATAAATTACTATATTCTAGCCACTAACTTCTGTTTTATGTTCCTGTTTACCACTGTCTCTCGCTGATTGGCCAGAGACAGAGGAAGTGGAGTCAGTGAGGGAAATTTAAAACTTGAAAATTTTGCGCCGAAGGCGAGCGATTGAAAAATTTCCAAACAGTGAGCAAGAATAAATGTGATGCATTTGCTCGCTGAAGGCATGTTAGGGGGTCCAGAGGGGCTTTATCACTTGTATACAAAAATAATATATTTATTTCAATAATATTAATAAGAATATGAACAAGAAAAAATGAAATTTTCAAATATTGAATATTCCCTTTTAATAGATTATTTTTTTCAAAAGATTATAAAATTTGAGGCCCCACCGTAAAATTTTATGGTCATTCTAATAATAGCCTGATTTTATTTTGTCCATCAGCCCTTTGTCACGATTCAATATTATCTGTAAAGCAGAGAGAAGTTCATATGGTTTGACGGAAATCACTTGTTTTTCTGCCGATTTAATTATAAAAAAATTAATAAAAATTTTTCGGGCAAAATCGGGCAAAAAGTTTCGATGCAATTATGTTCTACATGTATTCTAGTTTCAGAATCTATTGAGTTTGTTAGAAGGCAAGAGGATGCCCATATACTTTTTTGAAATTGAAAAAAATTTATATTGCTTTTTTTTACTTACAAAAAAAATTTTTTTTTATATAAATAACTGTAATACAAGAAAAACAAAAATATATTCAGAAAGAAGATTAATTTATCTATGATTCAAAAAAAATTCATTAAAATTGGATTAATATTAATAGATGAAAAAAATTTCTGAATATCGACTTAAAACGCAAAGAAAAGTTAGTAAGTTTTCTTGCCCACTTTGGCGCTCTATAACTCGGGTTTGGGTTGGGTAAAAAAAAATGAATTATTGTCCTGAGGTCCACATATAGTCTATTATTGGTGTGCAAAACGTTGTTTTTATATTTTGAAGTTCATTTTTTCGAATTATGGCCGCTTTTTTCCTATTTCAGCCCACTGTGCGTCAGGTCTCTGACACCAAACGGATGGAATGACCGGCCTGGCAGAACGAGACCTCACATGCAGATAGATCCACTGACGTTTACTTCCCTTCTCTCAGAAATAATAAAGTGGAAATTGAATTTTAAGATTAAACTTTTTTACTAAAAAGAAACCTTGATAATGTGAGAGCAGAAGTCTTGTGAGATGAGAGGTGATGCATTTCTCTAATAGCCTATGTAATGACTTGAAGATAATCAATGATCATAATGTGTTCATTTTGTAACTTCCTCATTCTTTTAATGAGTGGAATGAAGGTGCCGTTCTCAGAAATTCTGAAGACAAGCAAGGCCAAGAGCAGGATAGACAAAGAATAGATATTATTTGTTTAATATCAAGATTTTAAAGAGAAAAGGAGAATATTATGATCGAGCCACTTGCAGAATTCAAAATATTTTATTCTAACTTCAAAAATGCAAATAGCAAGGTTACTTCGATAGAATTTCAGTTTTTTTTTTTTTTTTTTATCTATGAGGGATGGAGATTTCTTTATTCTCAATAAGGCCAAGCACATGGACAAAGGTTATGATCTCAGGGACAACTCGATCCACCACTTCAACTTTAAGTTTATCTAAATATATAAAGTTATCTTGTATTGTTGTTTTTTAAGGTCCTGAGGATGGGTGACGTATAGCCCCAGAGCTTGGTCATTAGATTTATTTTAATAATAATTTATTACAGTATCCTATAAAAAAAAACAAAATCAAGCCCTCAGACAATCAAATGGACTAAGGATAAGTTGTCATCTTTTATTTGCAGATAGGATGTTTAAAATACAGTCACAAAAGAAATCTACGATAGAATTTTAGTCTAGGAGGAAATAACTATTTTGTTTTATTGTTTTAACCAGAATTTAATTATGTTATTTAATTAAATGATAATTTAATTAAAAAATTTATCATGTTTTCCTTAGATTGTTAAAAAAAAAATTCAAAGTTGATGAAAGTGGATTTTTTTTAAATATGCAAATATCATTGGCATAATTAAAAGCACTATGATAATACGAGTCGAGAAAAGTCAGAATATAAAACATGAGACATTTCAACCTAGCATCCTGTTTTGAGATGAAGCAAGTCCTGAAGGAATTAAAACCAATTGTCGTGATGATGCAGTCACTAAATGACTTTTCAAAGTTCCCACGATTCTAAATTATAATGTAAAGTAAATATAATCCTCTTCAGACAGATAAAATAAACAACTTGAATAATGAATTTTGATTTATTTTTTTTATTTAAGAAAAAATCTGGTGTGGCTGGTCGCACAGCATACAACTTTCTCATACCAAAGGTAGGTGTTCAGTGCTTGTCACATCAGATTTTTTTTTGTCTCAACATATAGGTATATTTATTTTCCGCCGATATTTTAGAATTATAAAATTTATAAACGGAGGAAAACATTTATATTTTGTTACCATGTCAACCATTTCACTCATCTTTCCTATGAAATACAAGAGTAGTGGATGGCTGAATGGCGGAGGCTAACGGCCAAAAAAAAAATAAAAAAATACAAGAGATATGTGGTCTTCAAGAGCAAAATGAGAATATACATTTCAAAGAGAATCTAAAAAATAATTGATTTATAAATTTTAAACAAAATTGTTGGAGCTAATTTTGAGAAAATCGAAAAAAAAAAAACTGAAAAAGTACATCAGTAAAGTACTAGTACACTTAGGTCGATTTTGTTCAAAAGCTTCGTGTCACGTCACGGGGTGAGGTGGGGAGGTATCTAACTTAAATATAAAATTTCAACCTCCTAGCTCTTTTCGTTCTTGAGATATTTTCTTCACAGACAGACACATACACAGACAGTCCATGACGCGAAAACCACTTTTTTGGATTCAGGGAACCTCAAAACGTGTATATCCATCAAAATTTCGACATCGAATTTTTGACATGAAACAAATACTTTATATATTAACAGATGATAGAGCTAATAGAAAGTAAAAATAGATCTATTTGTTGGTTTAAAATAAAATGAATCAGAGAAAACAATGAGAGAATGCATTTATTCTATTTAACCTTTAAACTTTAAAAAAATCTTGAAAATTTTAAACCTCTTACACCACCACTTAAAATGAGATATTTTAGACCAAAACCAGTCTCCCAGCACTAATCTCAAAAGAGATTGCCCCAGGCGTAAAAACCGTAGTTATACACAGCTTTAGCCAAGGGGGGAGATCTGGGGTCCAAAACCATCCCAACCCCTTCGTCGCAAAATAACCCAGAATAAATAAATAATTTAGAGGGCAAAATATAGTATTACATAAGGCGGAGAAGGGGGAGGGAGTGGGATTGTCGAAATGCATCCACCCCTCCCCAAAAATTTCTATCTACTCTCAGAAATTTGTATACACGTATAGTATTATTTTTTATCAGGTTTTCTCATTGGAACAAGAATTTAAAATTTCACAAATAAAGTTTTCTGAAATTTTAAATTTTTTCTTCTT
>JAKCPI010004987.1:0-15829 GCA_023213315.1 Euborellia annulipes | reverse complement strand
ATAGGGACCGTGCGTCTAGACCTTTGCGCCAACTAGTGGCAATCATCTTAATTACTCGGGGGATTTGTTAAATATTTAACATGTGATTTATTTTTGAATAATTATTAATTAAATATATTGAGATTATTTGAAGTTTGTCGACTTTAAGAAAAAATTGCTGTATCCGTGGCTGTAATAATACATCACTTCAGAAACCTGGAATGGATGTGAAAGTGAAATTTTATAAATTTCCAGATAGCCACATGAAAATAGCAAAACGTAAACAGTGGATAAAAACAGTAAAAAATTATGACTAAGTCCAAAATTAATTAAAAATATATTATTTAATTAAAATGAATTTTGAGATTAAACTTGACGCATGTAAATAACTCATTTTGTTAACCAGGTTCTTAATATTTATGACATTATTTCATAATAAAAACTTAACCTTCAAACTTTTTTCCATTTCAGGAAAATCCAAAAGACTGGGTACCAAATCAAAATTCGAGAATTTGTAATAATACTCATTTATAAACAACCAAAAATCGGAACATCCGTCTTATATTCCTCGATTGTTCCTGGAAGCGAAAATATTTTTACTTTCTCTTACCTATGTATATATGTAATATATATATAGAGAGAAAGTATTGGATTCATGTCAAAAATTCGATGTCGAGATTTTGATGGATCTTCACGTTTTGAGGTCCCCTGAATCCAAAAAAGTGGTTTTCGCGACATGGTCTGTCTGTGTGTGGGTGGGTGGGTGGGTGGGTGGGTGGGTAGGTGTGTGTGTGTGTGTTCAATTTTAAGCATGAAGGAATTGAGCTACGAGGTTGAAATTCTATATTTAACTTAAACACCCCCCGGGACCGGAAAAATAAGCTTTTAATCAAAATCGGCCAAAGAGTACTAGTACTTTACTGATGTAATTTTTCAGTTTTTTTCGATTTTCTCAAAAATTCGCTCTAACGATTTTGATTAAAATTCAAAAATCAATTATTTTTTAGATGCTCTTTCAAATGTATATTCTCGTTTTGCCTCAAAATTGACAAGAGCACACTTTACTCTTGTGCTTCATAGGAAAGATAGGAGAAATGGTTGCCATGGTAACAAAATATAAATATTTTCCCATACTTATAAATTTTACATCTGAATTCAAATATTCCCTACTATAGGAACTAAATACATGTCGACACAAAAAATCTGGTGTGACAAGCACAGTACACAACTCGATTACCGAAGGTAAGAGAAAGTTATTGTGCTAGCTTCTCCAGTCACACCAGATTTTTAAAAATATACAATCCTTGTGAGGTATCCGGCTATTAAAAATTCGTGAATTACTAAAAGCTGCTAGTACTAATAAATAATAAACTAATAAGTACTAATAAATCCTCTTTTTGGTCACAAAGACCAATTCACCCCGGAAGAAGTAGATGAAACATAACCTTTCTGTAAGGATACATATTGAACGAATTAAGAACTTTAAAATTTTATCTAAAGTTCCAAATTCATCATTTCCTCATATTGATGAGAACTTGAATATAAAACGAATGATTTGGATTTAAATGTGACTTTGACGCTTATGACACTTTCAAAAGAATTTGCTTTTTCAACTACCGCATAGACATGATTTGAGTTGAATATTTTTTTCTCTTTTCATCATTGTGGCCGCGGATAATATTACTGACAACTAGTTGAAACTGGTATTTTATTATTTTTTTCCATTTTTTAAATATTTTATATTCTTTGCAATGAATGTTTACATTCCACAAAGTTTGTCAAAAGAACACTAGACAGCGCTTACTTAGGCTATAGTGCTGCCTCTATGTTTCACGCACGATCCCTATATAACAATTTTTATTATTGTTTCATTTGAGAGATTTAATTATTTTAATAATAGATTAATTTTTTATAGGGCAAGACAAACGTCATGGATTCCGGAATACTAAATTTATTATTCTAATTTTTAATGCCTGGAGGGATATAATGGTTCAGTAGGTAAAGTGCTATACCTCTGAGAATAAACGGGGTGGGTTCGGACCTAGGTAGTCTGATTTTTTTATTTAAGCCATTTGGATACCAGATGGCTATAAATGGAAATGCCTGAACCCCAAATTCGTAAATTAATTACAACGGATATCGTTAAAGTCTTAAATTGCCTAAGGTACAGAAAAGACTGTGAAATGTGGGAGTGGGAATGAGAAAAGTGTGAATGTTTTTTCCAAAAAAAAAAAAAAAAATTTTTGCCCCTCCCCTTTTGAGAATTTCCGGATCCGAGTATTTTTCCTGGACTCTACATAACATCCTCTATCGTTTCAAAATTCCAACGGAAAGTTGGTCAAACAGGGCGCGATAGTCGGACAGACAGACGGGCACTCCCCCCATAGTATATGGACGATGTTATGCATAAAAGAACCAAGCGCCATTATGATCGAAATTCACCGGCATCTTTGTAGGGAAAAAGAGATCTACCCCTTTATTTAAATCACAAGATTATTACTCTGTGCACTTTTTTTATACAAAACAAGAAAATAAGTCATTGCTATTGGGCTTGATTACAAGTGTGCAAATGAAATGCTTATATGGCCTGAGTTGCCGAAAAGACTGTGTGAATGTGTGTGTGAGTCTGAGTGAGAAAAAGTGTGAATGTTTTTTTTGAAAAAAAAATTATAGATTTTGGAAACAAAACTTTAATTTCTTTTACAACTGTCTCCGATATGATGATGCAATAATTGACATGTATTGTTGTTGTTAGTGTTACGAATATTAAACCAAGTTGTTTGTTCCTTAGACATCACCTGAGATAACATCGTTCAGAGGGGGAGTTTCGCAATCAGGCAAATCAAAAATTTCCAAGTGAATTGCAGCAATTCATTTGTTTAAGTGCATTGAACAATAAAAACGAATACGTATTGACATTCAATCGTTGTTTGCTTTTAGCAGTGGATTTCTAATTTATTTCGAAAAAAAAAAAAAAAAAAAAAATGATGGTGATTTTTCTAATACAAGTTTCTCTCTCTCTCTCTCTCTCTCACAATTTTTTTTTTTTTTTTTTTTTAGTAATCAAGATATCAATTGACTATTAAAATAATTGATTGCAGTATTTATAAGAGATATCGATCAATTTTGCTGTCAATCAAAAAAATCCGGGTTGAAGAAGAGAAATCTGGAGTGACTAGTCACACATTTAGTTTCACATAGCACATTAGATCCAAACTTGACCACTTGCATTTCATAAGTAAAAAAATTAAAAAGTCAATTGATTCATAGGCTCTGTGTATTTTAAATGTTGACTGCTTGAAATAAACTATGGTTATTTTTCAAAATTTTAATCTCATATTTGGATATTTTATACACAATAGATAATCCTAAATAAATAAAAATTCCATAAGAATTGGAAAATTTTTTTTTAAATTTGTAAAGTTTCAAAGGGGTCTGTCTCTCTTTTGAAAAGAAATTAACATGGAAATCCCCATATTGGGATTTAACATTGGCTCTATGGAAGGAAGAGCCTGAAAACGAATTTGAAAAATTTGAAATACTAACTACATCAGTAAAGTGTACTTCAAACAATTTCCACAAAAAAACTTTACTGATATACTTTTTACAAGATCTAAAAATACTCCTTTTAATAATTTTTCAAAAGCCATGGTTAAGCATCAATCTTATAAAGAATCTTATATAATAATAAAATCTTTTTCAAAAAAATGCTTTTATTTAAATTGAACTAAAATAAAAATCTCCTATTTTGTTCAAAAGCTTATTTTCACGCCCTAGGAGGTGCCTAACTTAAATATAAAATTTCAACCTCCTAGTTCAATTCCTTCATGCTTTAAATTGAACCCAGACACACACACAGACAGTCAGACAGACCATGTCGCAAAAACCACTTTTTTTTAGATTCAGAGGACCTCAAAACGTGTATATCCATCAAATCTCGACGTCGAATTTTTGACTTGAATCCAATACTTTGTTTATATATACGTAAGCAAGAGAAAGTAAAAAAAAAAAGGGAGGAAGCATGAGGCTGAAAGAGTAAGTTAAATCTTCTTCTATCTTAGCCTTATCCCTATGTGGGGTCGGCAAAATTAATTTATAAAAAAATGAGACCGAGAATAAAGCAAGCCGACTCGTCTCACGGCCTGAGGCTTGATATGAAAAAGGAGAAAAAAAAAAGACTTGACATTAAGGAAAGGAAGAAATGCCAGCCTTAGCTCGGGTAACTCGTGGTCGCCATCCACGTACTCACTAAAAGTGAGCCCCTGAGTGAGAAAGAGTAAGTTAAAAAGTATTTCACGTCTCTAAGCTCTCTTGGCGAGACTTTGTGAACGTATACTTTGGGTTGATACAGATAGTATTTACATATGACGTCACAAATAGTGTAAGATAAATTTGTGTGCTGTTAACTCCAACAGATTTCGTATATTTGTTCTTTTTTCTTTTCCCAAGTGAACTTTTTTTTCCCCCAACTCTCATTTTAACATTTCTTCTTTTTCAACATCAT
Source organism: Euborellia annulipes (assembly GCA_023213315.1). Lineage (NCBI taxonomy): Eukaryota > Metazoa > Arthropoda > Insecta > Dermaptera > Anisolabididae > Euborellia > Euborellia annulipes. The sequence goes on along the minus strand of JAKCPI010004987.1, from coordinate 11,346 downwards.
AAAATATTTAAATAAATTAACGTCGATTGAGGGTTATTCAAAAAAAAAAAAAATCCCCTTCCAGGGCTAATTAATTGAGGTAATTTAAATGAAAATTAACGTTAAAAAGCAATTGAGTCTTTGCAGCAATAAAGTTATAACATATTTTGTTTGAGTGTGAGAGAACGGAACGACAAGTCTTTTTTTTTTTTAACACCACACTCTTATTTATTTATTTTTTAAACAACTTTTTTTTTCAAATGCCAAAGGAAAAGAAATTTTAAAAAGAAATTAATTTATATTGTGGAAGTAATTAGAAAAAAATTAACGATCAAAGATTGTGTGAAGTTTTTTATAATTGAAAATTTTTTTTTTTTGGAATGAGTGGAAAAAATAAATTAATAAATTTATGGTTTCATTTCATTTCAATAAGCGATGGTATTGTATAATCAAAAGTTTTAAACCGTAAAGGCTTTGGATGAATAAAAATATTTAAGGAGGAGTAGGGGGACAGGAAACATATTCAAAAAAAAAATTAGACTATTATATAAGGAATTTTTCAATGCATTTTTACTTTCTCTTACCTCTATATATGTTAATAAATAGAGAGAGAAAGTATTGGATTGTCAAAAAATTCGAAGTCGAAATTTTGATGGATATACACGTTTTGAGGTCTCCTGAATCCAAAAAAGTGGTTTTCGCGACATGGTCTGTCTGTCTGTGCAAATTTAAGCATGAAGAAAATAAGCTAGGAGGCTGAAATTTTATATTTAACATTAAACACCCTCCTGGAGGGTGAAAATAAGCTTTTAAACAAAATCGGCCAAAAAGTAGGCCTTTTGAGACAGTTTTTTTTTCGTCGCGCTTTTTTAATATCGCCTCCTAATCGATTTTGAGTAAAATTCAAAAATCAATTAGCCCGCGGGCTTGGTCAAGGGGTTAGCGTGCTAACCTTATATATTGAGAGGTGCGGGTACGGATCCCAGGCAGTCCGAAGTGATTTCATTCTAAGCCATTTGGATACCAAATTCCTGACCCCAAATACAGTATATATAATTATTAAAATATTAAGACTTAATTTGGCCTTAGTTGCCGTCCAGAAGACTGCGTGCATTCGTACATGTGTAGAATGTGAGATGTGAATGGGAAATATAAGTGAGAATGTTTAAAAAAAAAAACTCAATTATTTTTTAGATGCGCTTTAAAATGTATATTCTAATTTTGCCCTTGAAATCTGTCTCACACGACCACTTTACTCTTGAGTTTCTTCATAGGAGAATTGGCTGCCATGGTTTTAAACAAAATATCCAAAAGTACGATTTTCCCAAAATTTTTTAGATTCAAATTCATATGAATCAATTATCTTTTAGTCCTCGGGCTTGGCGTAGTTGGTAGCGCGCCTGCCTTGAATACCAAGAGTCGCTGATTCGATTCCAGGCAAATTTAAGCCTTTGGATACCAAATGGCTTAAATAAGAATGCCTGGACCCCCAATTGTTACCTAAAGTCTTAAATGGCCTAAGTTGCCGAAAAGACTGTGTGAATGTGTGTGTGTGAATGAGAGTGAGTGAGAAAAAAGTGTGAGTGTTTAAAAAAAAAAAAACTTTTTTAGAAGCTCTTTAAAAAGTGTATCTGTAAAATCTTTCGTAAAAATTGTTTGAAGTACATTATAGTGTATACTATGTACACATTGATGTATTTCAGATTTTTCCAATTCACTTTCCGGCTCTTCCTTCCATAGAGCCAATGTCCTTATTGTGTATAAAATATTCAAATATGAGATTAAAATTTTGAAAAATAACCATAGTTTATTTCAAGAAGTCAACATTTAAGATGCAAGTTTGAAACTAAGGTGCTATGGGAAACTAAATATATTTCGACACAATGAGGTATGAGAGCACAGTGCACAATACCATACATATATGCATCATACAAATATTTTTTCATCTAATCAAAATCATTCATCCTTCAAAAAAAAAAAAAAAAAAAACTTTAATTTTCTCTTTTTTCTTTTGAAAGGAAAAGCAGCCTAGCTAGTTCATTCTCTTTTCTTAATTCCACCCCCACCCTCAACCTCAAACCCTTTTCTCTCCTTTTTACCTCTTTGCTCTTTCTTGTAATTTGATTTCCTTAAAACAATGCTTTCTCATTTCGTTGTATTAATTAAACTCATTCAATTTTCTAAAACAGGTGGATAGATCCACTATAACGTTGAATAATTATTTTGTACATGACTGACTTTGTTGAATAGGTTAATAAAAGAAAATTAAACATCAATAAAAATTATTATCTTTAGTAGAATGAGAAGAGGAAGAAGAAGAATTACATGACATGAGAAAACGAGCAAGTAAATTGCATATTATTATGACTTAAGCACACTTTTAATTTGTTCAACAAATTGTTTAATTAAACAAAAACATAGAAAAAAAAATTCCCTATTCAAATAATTTCATTTACTAGCAAAAAATAAAAGTGTTTTGAGATTAATCACTTGAATTTTGAATTCTTGCTTTTTTTTAATCTATATATCTATTACTAACTCTACCCCCTGGACCCCCACTCAAAGTGGCACGGCCTCGCCTGCGGCGCACCTTCGCTTATAATCCAAGAGCTGGCGACGAAAATGGGCAAGAGTTTTCTGAAGGCTAGTATTTTCAGAATAGGTTGCATTTCGGAGATGGAAAGATACTCAAGAGTCAGCACTACCAGTATCAGGGCCTTTGGCGGGAATAAGCCGGTAAAGTTGTAATATTTACGTATTAGCATCTCTAAACAGTTTTCTGAAAGCTTAGAATTTGCAGACAACGAGCAAATAGAATATAAAATTGGAATTTAACAGTTAGACATCGACACAAAAAATCTGGTGTGATCAGTCATACCAGATTTTTTCACTCGAGATATATAATATTTAGTTTCCCATAGCACCTTAGTTAATTTGACCACTTGTTTATAATTATTTTGGAAAGTTTCAGCCTTCAGAAAACACTTTGGGTATTTTTTGACAGGGTTGAACTAGCGCTTTGGACGTCACGTGCCCCAAAATTTTGCTGTATGACTGTTAGATTCCTATTTTATATTCTATTTGCTCGTTGTATGCAAATTTTAAGCTTTCAGACAACAGTTTAGAGATGCTAATAAGTATTACAACTTTACGGGCTTATTCCCGCTAAACGCCCCGGTATTGGAAGGGCTGACTCTAGTCCATTACTAAAATGCAACTTATTCTGAAAATATTAGCTACAGAAACCTCTTACCCATTTTTGTCGCCTTTTCTTGGACTACTGTATTAGGGGGGATCTATATATCGCTCATTTGCTGCAATACCATCATAATTCAAATAAAATGCAAGTTTGAAACTAAGATGCTATCGGAAACTAAATATATCTCGACACAAAAAATCTGGTGTGACTGGCGCACAGCACACAACTTTTTCTCTTACCCTTCGGTAAGAGAAAGTTGCGCACTGTGCTGGTCACACCAGATTTTTTGTGTCGAGATATATTTAGTTTCCGATAGCATCTTAGTTTCAAACTTGCATTTTAAATGTTGACTGCTTCAAATAAACTATGGTTATTTTTAAAAATTTTAATCTCATATTTGGACATTTTATACACAATATAGAATCGTAAATAAATACAAAATTTCATAAGAATTGGAAAAAAAATTTTAAATGCCTAAAAAGTTCTAAAGGGGACCCCTTTTGAATCGAAATTAACATACAAATCCCTATAGGAAATTAACATTGGCCAAATGCGAAGATAAGGTGGAAAGGGAATTTAAAAAGAGTAGAGAGAGACGATAATGTTTGCAAGTGAGAGAGAGAGAGAGACATATATGTTTTCTTTGAAACAATTAAAGACACAAATAAATTTAAAAAAAAATGGGAATTTAAATAATAATTGATTTTTAATCTAATAAAAAAGAAAAAGATTTAAATTCCGTTACCATGGCAACCATTTCTATCTTTCCTATGAAGAACAAGAGTAAAGTGGTCTTCAGAAGATTTCAACGGCAAAATGAGAATATACATTTTAAAGAGCATCTAAAAAATAGTTCATTTATGAATTTTAAAAAAAATCCTTGGAGGGAATTTTGAGAAAATCGAAAAAAACTGAAAAAGTACATCAGTAAAGTACTAGTACTTTTTGGCCGATTTTGTTCAAAAGCTTATTTTGAGATTCTTCAAAGGTACCTAAGTTAAATATAAAATTTCAATCCGGTAGCTCAATTCCTTCATGCTAAAAAAATGGTTCCACACACACAGACACACAGACACACAGACACACATACACACAGACCAATTTGCGGGACCCACTTTTTTGGACTCAGGGGACCTCAAAACATGTATATCCATCAAAATCTCGACATCGAATTTTTGACATGATCGCAATACTTTCTCTCTCTATATATTTCATATATAGGGTAAGAGAAAGTAAAATCACCGTTATTGAGTTATTGGCACAGTAAGGACTAGTAAAAAAAGATCTATTATCTGGCAGAGGGACATATCAGAGCTTTTCAAACTCTCAGCAAAATATCTAATTTTTTTGAATCGCAAATTTTATTAAATCTTATTTGTTTACTTCTTAAAAAAAAGCTTTCTAGAAGGTATACCAGTGATATTCTCGATAATAAAGAATTAATTTGTATAGCTTCCATTTTTAATTCGAATTTCCACATAAATGTGATGAAATTTTATTTTATTTTATTTTATTTTTTTTTTTTTTTATCTCCTGAAAAAATAGAAATTTTGAGTTATGACACTCTTGCAGCAAATGAGCGATATGGACCTTCAATGGCGGAGTCTGTCTGTCTTAACAATCCGAATCTTACCCCAATCTCTCTAACAAGAAAAAAAAAATCTGGTGTGACTGGCGCACAGCACACAACTTTCTCTTACCTTCGGTAATCGAAAGTTGTGTACTGTGCTTGTCACACCAGATTTTTTGTGTCGACATGTATTTAGTTTCCGACAGTAGGGTACATTCGATTTTCAAGATGTAAAATTTATAAGTTTGAGAAAATATTTATATTTTGTTACCTTGGCAACCATTTCTCCTATCTTTTCTATGAAGAACAAGAGTAAAGTGGTCTTCAGAAGATTTCAATCACAAAATGATAATATACATTTTATAGAGGATCTAAAAAATAATTGATTTTTGAATTTAAAAAAAAATCGTTGGAGCAAATTTTGAGAAAATCGAAAAAAACTGAAAAAGTGCATCAGTAAAGTACTAGTACTTTTTGGTCGATTTTGTTCAAAAGCTTCGTGTCACGTCCCATGGGGGTGCCTAACTTAAATATAAAATTTCAACCTCCTAGCTCTTTTCGTTCTTGAGATATTTTGTTCACAGACACACACACACACAGACAGACACACACACAGACACACACACAGACACACAGACAGACCATGTCGCAAAAACCACTTTTTTGGATTCAGGGGACCTCAAAACGTGAAGATCCATCAAAATCTCGACATCGAATTTTTGACATGAATCCAATACTTTCTCTCTATATATATATTACATATATACATAGGTAAGAGAAAGTAAAAATTAAAAATTTATTATATAACAATTTTTATTATTTTTAATTTGAGATATTTAATTAATTGACTTTAATTTATAATAATTCAAGACAAAACTCAATGTTTTCCAATGGGTGATTCCATTTTCTGTAATTTGTTGAGCAAATTTGGAGACCCGAGTATTTTTCCTGGACTCTCCATAATGTCCTCTATGAGAGTGCATAATATCGTTACAAAATCATCTAGCGGGAAGTTGCGTGACAGGCGGACACTCCTTTATTATACAAAGATATCGATGTTTATGAATTTAGAGAAGAGAATACGATTTTTCTTGCAGGCCTAATGATGGCATTAAATTTGCCGAAACTGTTATAATTTCAATCGCCAATAAACAAAATGGAAGATGTATAGTATACTAAATTGTCTGCTAGGAATTAAATAAATAAATATTTTTTTTTTCTTTAGCAGAGATAAGCTCTTTTTAAAATTAACGAAGATTATTAAAGACATCCTATTAAACAATCAATCAGCTAATACTTTCGACCTGACTTTCAAAAAAAGCAATTATTTTAACTTAAATCGATCCTTTGACTCGTTTTTATTGACCTCGAAAATGAACCCACACTTAGAAACGAATTTGTCGATGATAATAATAATAACGATAATGATGATATGATGACTTGTATTTGTATTTGTCAAATAAATTTTTCACATTTCTCTGGAAAAAAAAAATAATAAAAAATATTAATTAAATATTGAGAGAAGCGAGCGCGCAGCCCATTTCTGTTGATTATAAAATTATAAAATGAATTTATTTGGTTTTCTGGGGCTAGAAGGGAATTTAATTAATTTTTCAATATAACTGATGGAAATCGAGGACATTCAAAATACGGAGTTAAATTAAATAATAAAATACTTTTTAATATTATACCAAGAGGGGGAAGGGGAGGGGGGCTTGCCTGCATTTCAAATTTTTTACTTAGAACAGAGGTAAAGGTCACACAAATTATATCGATTACGAATTAATTGACGGCTTAAAAAAAAATTAAAAATTTCGTGTCGTATATTGACATTTAGTTTACGAAAAACTTCAAATCGTCTCAACAAACTGCGGTTTCCACGGTATAAGCAATACAAGACCTCTTTGAGAAGAATATACATTTAATCATTCACACTTCCCAAACAGATCTCCTGTCCATTAATTTGGGAAGCAACTGGTCGCACAGCACACAACTTTCTCTTACCTTAGGTAAATAAATCGAAAGTTGTGTTCTGTGCTTGTCACACAAGATTTTTCGACATTTATTTAGTTCCCGACAGTACGGTACATTTGAATTCAAGATGTCAAATTTATAAGTATGGGAAAGCCCTCGGGCTTGACGTAGTTGGTAGCGCACCTGGCTTGTATACTAAGGGTCGGGGTTTCGGAGCCCAGGCAGTCCGATGATTTTATTTATTTATTTATTTATTTATTTACTTCTCAAACTCCCCCATAAAAATCGAGATTAAAAACAAGGCATTTGTATACCAAATGGTTTAAATAGAAATGCCTAGACACCCAATAGATATATTAAACATACGAGTATCGTTAAAAGTCTTAAATGGCCTAAGTTGCCGAAAAGAATTCGAGTGTGAGTGTGAGTGTGAATGAGAAAGTGTGAATGTTTGAAAAATAAATAAATAAATAAAATGTGCTTCAAAAAAATGGGCAAAATGAGAAAATACATTTTTTTTTTAGGTTTCGCGAGCATATAGACCTATGTACATTTTAAGGAAAAAATAATTGATTTTTAATCAAGCGAATTTTGAGAAAATCGAAAAAAAAAACTGAAAAAGTACATCAGTAAAGTACTAGTACTCTTTAGTCAATTGGTGTAAGTCCATTTAAAAAAAAATGAGATATCACATAATTTATGCTTAAATTAATGTAAATTTTCTATGTATAACTAACTGGTGGTAAATTTCTTAAAAAATTCCCATATGTTTTGTACAATTGAAAATTGGTCGGTAAATAGATTTTTTTAATAAACAGATAGCTAACCTTTCATTTTCTCGAAAAATAGAAAATGAACTTACACCACTTCAAAATAAACGGTCCAATTATAAAATTTCATTCTCCTAGCTCTTTTCTTTCTTGAGATTTTGCTCACAGGCAGACAGACAGACACACAGACCATGTCAATCAATTATTTTTTAGATTCTCTTTAAAATGTATGTTCTCATTTTGCCCTTGAAATCTTTAGAAGGACATTAAAATTAGAATGTAATCACTTCTAATGATGACAAGGAATTGTCGAAATACGTATCAAGTGTTAATTTTTTAATTAATAAAACCTTTGAAACAAATAACCTAGTGTTTGATTTGTATATTTAATAATAATTTACAAAATGTTTAAAAGAGAACCAACGGTCGAAAGTTTAAATCTTATTTAGAAGGACAGTTTACTTTTGTACTTTATAGGAAAGATAGGAGAAATGGTTGCCAAAGTAACAAATTATACATATTTTCCCATTCTTATAAATTTTATAATATTACTTCTTCAATTTTAATATATCGGTGAAAACTAAATATATGGCGGCACAAAACCAATCTGGTGTGACAAGCATAAAAAAAAAACTTGTCTCTTGGCCAAAGGGAAGTCACATCAGATTTTTTTTTGTTCACACAGTCACAGGAGCCATCAAAACGTGTATTTTCACAATCGTAATATTTTCTCTCTTTATTTTACTTCAGTTATAAAAATAATTATTTTGCATTTATAGTAGTTTCTATAAATAAACAAAATCCTTATAAAAGCAGTTGGGATAGAAGGAGAATTAATTTTCCCAGCCTCTCCTGAACGGACATTAATCCTGGGCAACAAGAAACACGCAGTAGGGTAGTGTATTAACTTATAGAGCAAATAGTGAATCAACGAGGGAAGCAACGGGGCGGGGAGGGGGACTCATTTCTGCATAAAACCTTTGAGATTAAGCCAAACTCTAAGCCCCAGGCCCATTACCATTATTAAATTTCCTTTAAAGTTTTCAAGTAGAAATCTCTTCATTTATGCTATTAGAGAATAGCCAATCGGGAGGCGGACTTCCGCCAGCCACCTTACCTGGGTTAGTAGTGGCAGCCCAAAAGAAAAAATCTGGTGTGACTGGTCGCACAGCACACAATTTTCTCTTACATTTGGACAACCCACCCCAATTTTTTTTTTTTGAGCTAATAGAGAGTTGTGTTCTGTGCTTGTCACGCCAGATTTTTTGTGTGGACATTAGTTTCCGCCGATATACTGTATTACAAAATTCAAGATGTAACATTTATAAACATGAGAAAATATTTATATTTTATTGCCATATTGAGGGCAAAATGAGAATATACATTTTAAAGAGTAGGCTATCTAAAAAATAATTGCTTTATGAATTTTAATCAAAATAGTTAATTTTGAAAAAATAAAAAAAAAACTAAAAAGATACATCAGGAAAGTACAAGTACTCTTTGACCGATTTTGTTCAAAAACTACGTGTTACATCCCATGGTGGTATCTGACTATAATATCAAATTTCAACCTGCTAGCTCTTTTTGTTCTTAACATATTTCGTATTATATTGTTTTTTACTTTCTCTTACCTCTATGTTAATATATAGAGAGAGAAAGTATTGGATTTATGTTGAGATTTTGATGGATATACACGTTTTGAGGTCCCCTGAATCCAAAAAAAGTAGTTTTCGCGACATGCTCTGTCTATCTGTGTGTCTGTGTGTATGTGTGTCTGTCTGTCTGTCTGTGAACAAAAAAACAAAAAGAGACTAGGAGCTTGAAATTTTATATTTAAGTTAGACACCCTACGAACTCGTGGAAATAAGCTTTTAAACAAAATCGGCCAAAGAGTACTAGTACTTTATTGATGTACTTTTTCAGTTTTTTTTCGATTTTCTCAAAATTTGCTCCAACGATTTTTTTTTAAATTCAAAAATCAATTATTTTTTAGATGCTCTTTAAAATGTATATTCTCATTTTGCCATTGAAATCTTCTGAAGACCACTTTACTCTTGTACTCCATAGAAAAGATAGGAGAAATGGTTGCCATGGTAACAAAATATAAATATTTTGCCATACTAATAAATTTTACATCTTGAAAATCGAATTTACCGTACTGTCGAAACTAAATACATGTTGACACAAAAATCTGGTGTGACAAGCAGAGTATACATCTTTCGATTACTGAAGGTAAGAGAAAGTTGTGTGCTGTGCGCCAGTCACACCAGATTTTTTACAACAAAACAAAATTGAAGAAATTATTCCATCCTTACTTTGAACATTAAAACAACGTCTTTGTTTTTTAATATCTGGTATTTTTTTTTTTTTTTATTTGTTATTCATACGCATTTTCCTTTTAGGTCAGCGTTATTTTAATTTTTCTTCAAGTCAGGAAAAAAAAAAATTTTCTCAAACATGTTTACATCTTTTGTGACCAAACAAAATTCATCTATTTTTCATTTTATTGAATTAAATTTAGATGAAAAGAGAGAGAGAGAGAGAGAAAATATGTCAGCGATACAACAACATTGATGGATAAAAAATGCACAAGATTGAACAAATTAAGTGAATTAAATATCCAATACTGAACATGTCTGTTAATAAACGCTTGTCAAAATTGTAACCAATATATAAACCCAAGCGACATATGAATTTTTATATAATAAGACTTATTTAAATAAAAAAAATATGTATAAAGAATGTAAACTCAAAGCCTACACCTTGTGGGTACGTGGATGACGACCACGAGCTGCCCTAGCTGGGACTGGCAGTACTTCTCTTCTTTGCATGTCAGTCTCTTTCATTCTATATTTTCAACAGGCGTCAGACCATGCGACGGGCCGGCCTGTTCAATTCCTTCCCGGTCGCAGAAAGTCATGATCCTCCGACCCAGCACCGCGAAGAAAGAAGAAGAGGATTTATAAATTATGTAATTGGGGGGTCTATTAATAAAAAAAAATAGCCAACAAAGTTGCAAAACTTTCCCGCTCTTAGGAAAGATAATTAAAAAAAAAAAAAAAAACTTCTATAATTTTCGAGGAAAACGTTAAAAAAATAGAATCAAAATTTTCTAACGAAGGTTTTTAAACAAGAAAAATAAAAAAATTCACAAAAATGCCAGTCTATCATACTTAAAAATGAGTAAGTCACGTGACTCAGACTAGTAATGCAACGTGCATTAAATAAAATGCGTTTCACGCTTTCACTTACATTTTTTTTCCAATTGACGATATTTTTTCTCTCAAATCGCTCGCTCATTGTGTTTAAACTGATTTGCATTACTCATTGTAATATAATAAATAAAATACAACTGAACACTATACAGCAAGATCAACATACACAGCTGTTAAATGCGATGTTGCTAGATCTATATTACGTGAAAAACTGCTCAAGTTAAAAGTCATTTATTATTTTTGGTAGTTAAATTATTAACTTAATCCAATGATAGGTCACGACTAAATTATATATAATGATGAATTCAGGCATTTTTTTTTTTTTTTTTAAGGTCCTTCTCGGCATCTAAGGCCATTTAGACCCCATCCCTATTTATTTCAAATGATTTGTAGTCAAATCAAATGAAATAAATTTTCTCGCTTGGGATGGGAAGCGAACCCGGGACTCCGGTGCGAGAAGCTAATGTCTTCTCACTAAGCCACGGCTCCCGGGCAATTCAGGCATTCAAATGTTTAATTTTGTTTAAAAAAAAAAAATAGATTATATTATGCCTTACGAGGTATTGTCTGAACAAACTATTTTCTTTTTTTTTTTTTAAAGACTCACACTTTTTTCCCATTCAAACATCCATACACACA
>JAKCPI010004986.1:0-15349 GCA_023213315.1 Euborellia annulipes | reverse complement strand
GTTGAAAAAAAATGATAGAAGCAAATAATTTGACTGCGAAAAAACGATTCTTTTGAATATGAAATTAAATATTTTGTATTTCACTAAGGGTAGAAGGAGAATGTAAGCTGTTGAAAGGGGGAGGGGGAGTGGAGGTGAAAATTGAAAAAAAAAAAAATAATTTTTTAATTACCATCAAGCCTGAGGGCATTTTTTTTTATCTTTTCTTAAGTCACCATTATTTATCTATCAGGCCTATATTTTTGTTAATCAAATTTCCTAAATCTACTTTTCTTTTACACAGGGGTGGATTAAGGGTTGAAAATTAAAATAAAATAATTTCAAAATAAAAATTAAAAAATCTGGTGTGACTGGCGCATTAGCACACAACCTTCTCTTACCTTCGGTAATCGAAAGTTGTGCACTGTGCTTGTCACACCAGATTTTTCGTGTCGACATGTATTTAGTTTCCGACAGTAGGGGACAATTGAATTCAAGATGTAAAAATTTATAAGTATGGGAAAATATTTATATTTTGTTACCATGGCAACCATTTCTCCTATCTTCCTTATGAAATACAAGAGTAAAGTGGTCTTCAGAAGATTTCAATCACAAAATGAGAATATACATTTTAAAGAGCATCTAAAAAATAATTGATTTTTGAATTTTAAAAAAAATCGTTGGAGCAAATTTTGAGAAAATCGAAAAAAAACTGAAAAAAAGTACATCAGTAAAGTACTAGTACTCTTTGGCCGATTTTGATTAAAAGCTTATTTTTCCGGTCCCGGGGGGTGTTTAACTTAAATATAAAATTTCAACCTCATAGCTCAATTCCTTCATGCTTAAAATTGAACACACACACACACACCCACACACCCACACACACACCCACACACCCACCCACACACAGACAGACCATGTCGCGAAAACCACTTTTTTGGATTCAGGGGACCTCAAAACGTGAAGATCCATCAAAATCTCGACATCGAATTTTTGACATGAATCCAATACTTTCTCTCTATATATATATTACATATATACATAGGTAAGAGAAAGTAATAATTATTTATAAATGTATTCAAATTATTTTGAGAGTAATTTCGCGGTGAAGATTCGCATTTCCTTAAAGCAGGGCCGGATCTAGAGGAGGGGGGGGGGCAGTGGGTGCGTAGCCCCGGGCGGCTGATATCAGGGGGCGGCAATTAAAGAAAGATTTACTAAAAAAAAAGGTAAAATGATATGAGTTTTGTATAGAAAATTATCAGGGGGCGGAAAATTAATTGCCCCCCCCCTAATTCTGGCCCTGCCTTAAGGGGGGAGAGGTATGAAGGCATTAACCAGAGGGGTTAATGCCCCATCCCCTATAATGCACAAAGATATTAATGTTTTTTAATACTTTTACTAAGAGTGGGGTAGAGACATTTTAATTTCATTCTAAAATTTCTTATTACTGGGGCGGAATTAATTTTTGAGAATTTCGAAACTCTCATAAACAGATAATAATAACACTGCGTAACTTATGAACCCATCGAATCTCTTGCAGAATTTTGTAGGGATTTTTTTCATTAGGTAAAAAAAGTAATATATGATTAGTCCACTTATAATTTTACTCGGGTGAGTTACCGCATCTTTTTGTATTATAGAACTAATTTCAATTCGGATTTGAATTTTTACTTTCTCTTACCTATATGTATAAGTTAATATACAAATATATATAGAGAGAAAGTATTGGATTCATGTCAAAAATTCAATGTCGAGACTTTGATGGATATACACGTTTTGAGGTCCCCTGAATCCAAAAAATTGGTTTTCGCGACATGGTGTGCCTATGTGTCTGTTTGGGTTCAATTTAAAGCTTGAAGAAATTGAGCTAGGAGGTTGAAATTTTATATTTAAGTTAGGCACCCCCCTATGGCGTGAGAAAAAGATTTGAGAAAAATATTTTTTTTTCAGAATGAAAGTTATAAAAAAAACGAAGCCAGAATTTTTCTTTAAAAATATATTTTAACAGCTAACGTTTCTGCTTTAGTCGAAGCCATCCTCGAATGACCACTAACAGCTCCGAGGATGGCTTTGACCAAGGCCGAAACGTAAGAAGTTAAAATATATTTTTAAAGAAAAATTCCGGTTGCGTTTTTTTCTAACTTTCATTCCTGATACAAATTCCACCAGCCATAAACTACCCTTATACCAGCGTTTTCCAAACTGTGAGGCGCGGACTAGTCTAAGGGGAGGGGCGAATATTGGCCGCCAGGACCAATTTTCCAAATATAAGAATAAATTAAAAAATATTTTTATATAAATTTATATATTTTAGCATTAAAAATGTTTGTTTTTGTATTATTTTATAAAATGGGGGGGGGGGGCGTCATACGATTAAATATTGTTTAAGGGAGGCTTGGTAACATAAAGTTTGGAAACCACTGCAATAGAGAAACGTCATTTTAAATTTTATTCAAATCGGTTGAGTGATTTGTGAACCCCTGATAAGGGGGGTTTCCCTCTGTAATTCAGTCAGACAAAATATTTTTAATTTGTAGCCCTAAAGGCCCCCACATTATGTGCGATCAACAAATTTTAAAAATGTCCAGTTAATAAGCCCACAATCTTCCGTCCACGCACTATTGGCCCACCGGTATATATAAAGTATTGGATTCATGTCAAAAATTCAGTGTCGAAATTTTTATGGATTCTTCACGTTTTGGGGTCCTTTAAAGTGGTTTTCGTAACATGTTCTGTCTGTCTGTGTGTGTGTGTGTGTGTGTGTGTGTGTCTGGCTGGGGTTCAATTTAAAGCTTGAAAGGAATTGAGCTATGAGGATGAAATTTTATATTAAAGTTACACATCTCCCTGGACGAAGGTCCGATGTCGGCGGACCCGAGCCATTGGGGGGGGGGGGTGGCCTTAGGGGCCGAAGACCCCCATCTAGGCACTCCGGCCGCCAAAGAGGGGCTGCGCGTCTAGTCAAACCCCAGGAGCAAATCCTGGTTGCGCCACTGTTCTAGAAGGGATTATTATAGATAGTTGAATAGATAAAATGTCACAATTCTCCTTTTAGGTTACCGAATTCAGGCTGAGAGGGACTTAAGTCGCCAAATTTGACTACTTGAGATGTAATCAAATTCAGGACTTAAGTTCGTATTAAATGTTGGTGCAACACTCTAAGTTCATATTAAAATCTTAAGACGATCTTGAGACTTGAGATATGTTGGTGCAACTGGGCATTAATTACCGATTATAAGAAAAAATTGTGTGCTATGCAACTAGTCACACCGTTATCCCCACTTTCCCCGAGAAACTCCTCTGGATCCGCCACTAGGTATAAGGTAAAATTGAAATTGAATTTTATTACGCGATATAATTATCCATCAAGTTAAATTAGCGAACAATTTTGAATTACATAACTAATTAAAAAAACGCCCTATTTAAAATAGTAGGAATTCAAGTTGTATTATATTACATTTAAAAGAAAACAATCAATTTTTTAAGACAATCGTAGAAAAGAATATGATAAAATCACATACGCTGGGCTATATTTTAGAGGCCGTAGGGCGCCTATGCTGGTTTCGGGGGGCGCCAAGGGCTCGATGCGCCTGGGGCGTGGGGGAGCTCGCGCCCCCCCTCGCCCCCCCTGGTTACGCCACTGTTTCGATATTCCTCCCTGTTGAAAGCATAATAGGGCAGTAAACTAGGATTATAGAGTGTACGCTATAGTTAAAAGCAGTAAAATTAAGTTAATTTATTAATAAAAATATCAAAAAATACTCGGATAAGAGATCCTAATGCACCTTCTGACCTTTTGATAAATTATATTTCTTAATTCTAAGATTTGTGCCGGAAGGCCTGTCAACGTAAGATAATTGAAGTGAAGCAATGGCAAGCATGGCGGAAACTCGGTTGGGTGGCCCCAAAAAACATGTGGAACATCAATTAGTTGACATCGATACAACCCCTAAATAGCTTAGGCTGGTTACACACACACCGATTTTGGACGGCCGGTATAAAATCGGCCGATATTTTATCGGTAGCAGGTGCTTGCAGACTCACCGGATTTTTACCGGTCAAACAATCAGTTGCCACGAGGTTTTTTTTTTTAAACATCACACTTTTTTCTCATTCACACTCACACTCACACTCACACAGTCTTTTCGGCAACTCAGGTCATTTAAGACTTTAGACTATAACCGTTGTAATTAAAGTGTTAATATAAATATTGTGGGGTCAGGCATTTCTATTTAAGCCTTCTGGTATCCAAATGGCTTAAATAAAATCATCGGACTGCCTGGGTCCGAACCCGCTAAATCAGCCATTGCAATTAACACGCACTATCAAAACTAATAACAAGTTAAAACGTGGTAACTACAATTTCACTGAGCAGTCGAGACTGGAATGGTCGGTGAAAAATCGGTGTGTGTGCAAGCGGGTATTTAGTCACGTACGCCACTAATTCCCGGCACTGCCGGCGATACAGTGGCAGTGGCCGGCTGCTGACCGGTATTTTACCGGCGACGATCACCGGTCGGCGTGTGTGCAACGTCACATTCCCACATGTGGTTCACTATTGGAATTTGGACGACCGGCATAAAATCGGCCGTCCAAAATCGGTGCGTGTGTAACCAGCCTTAGGCAGCTGAGAGAGCAAATTAAAAAAAAAAAAAAAAAAAAAAAATATAAGAAAAAAATTAATCGATGGTTTTTAGCCCCAGGATGTGGTTATGGTTATTTTATTAATGTTATTATTATGTTAATTAATTTTTTGAAGATATTTAAAATTCGTAGAAATGCTGAGAAAATTAATTAGCAATTCGTTAAATTGTTTTCTTTTAATAATAAAGAATCAACAAATGAATTATTTATTTTCTTCATTCATCTTATGTAAAAGATTTTTTCTTTACAAAAAAAAAAATATGGGGATTGACTTCCCCGAGACTTTCTCGTATATTCTTTTGTAATTACGTCTGGGTGTGTGTGTGAACACGATTGCTAAAAACCAAAGCAGCTAGATCGATGAAATTTGGTATATGCTCCTTACACTAAAATTGAGATTTCTATCAACTTTTGGAGTAAATACGTCACTTGGAAGTAGTACTTTACTTAAAAAGTTTTTTCCAAAATTTTGAAATTTTCAATTTTTTTGTTATATTATGATAAAATACTCTATTTTAAAAAGTTTTTATTCTTTGACATTTTTTCGAAAACTGAATAGTTTTTGAAATAATCACAGAAGAAATAGAAAATATTCGTTAATTTTGATAAAAAATCAAAACAAAATCATACAGGTGTCATTAAAAAAGGTTAAATATAAACAAATTCATTTGTTTCACAAATTCATTTGTTTATATTTACCCTTTTTTTAATGACACCTATATGATTTTGTTTTGATTTTTTTCAAAATTAACGAATATTTTCTATTTCTTCTGTGATTATTTCAAAAACTATTCAGTTTTCGAAAAAATGTCAAAGAATAAAAACTTTTTAAAATAGAGTATTTTATCATAATATAACAAAAAATTGAAAATTTCAAAATTTTGGAAAAAACTTTTTTTAAGTAAAGTACTACTTCCAAGTGACGTATTTACTCCAAAAGTTGATAGAAATCTACAATTTTAGTGTAAGGAGCATATACCAAATTTCATCGATCTAGCTACTTTGGTTTTTAAGCCATCGTGTTCACACACACACACACACACACACACACACACACACACACACACACACACACACATAATGCCAAAAATGGTTTTTTTTGGACTCAGGGAGGTCTAAAACGTGGAGAAACATCAAAATCTCGAAGTCGAATTTTTTTACGATTACATAACTTTCTCTATACGAGAAAGTAAAAATAAATAAATGAATAAACCAACATTATTAAATATTTATGACGTCAACTCAAAAAGTTTTATTTTTCATGAATATAAATAAATGTATTTATTATTGAAGATAATGGAAGAAAAACTTTTCTTCTGAGAAACATTTAAATTTTTCTTAGTCCAGGTATTCTTAACAGTTATTTAAGCCATTTGGTGTATTTTTTTTTTTTGAAATTCCTTATTTTGTTTTGCAGGGGACATCACAGCCAAAGTGCAAGGGCGAGTGAGCTCAACTAGGCGAGATGACATGGATTATATGCATCTGGATGATCTCTCAATGGACCTGAACATCAAAGGTGCAAGACTGATGGTCAGAAAGGACACCAACTCAAATCGAATCCTAAGTAAGACACATCCCACTAATCAAATATTATCTTAATAATCATTCATTCATTAAACAGAATCAATAAGTTTCTTCATTTTTAGAAACCAGGAAAAGAAAATCATATTCTAATAACACAGGGATTGTAATTGCTATAGTAGAAATTAAACATTAAACATTAAACAACCGGCATTAGTATACATGAAAATTTAAAATAATATTCATAAATTCTCACGTTTTGGATCTCAAATATTTAGCACTTAGGACATGTTCGGTTGATAATTTTCACAGATGTTTAAGCATGAATCTCAATTTATACTAAATACAATCAAGGAATGGAGCTAGAAATCTTTTTCGGCAAAGGACTTAAAAACAATTATTAAAATTACTGGTAATAGAAGACTTTTTTGGCATTAATCATGTTCTATTTTAGTTAGTAATCAATAACGTTTAGGGCACTATTTCTAGTCATCATCAGGAGACGTTTGAAACGCAAACGCTAACAGAAATAGTGGCCGAAAATTTTTTTATTAAATTGAATTATTATTTACTAATTAAAATAATTCATGATTAATGCCAAACTTTTGTTATATTAATAATTTTTTTTTTTTTTTTTAATATATTGGTCCCGGATGCCCGGCAAAATCTCCATTTGGCCAATATTAATAATAATAACAATCGTAAAAAATTAAAATATTTATTTGTAGGTAAAATGAGAAGCGAAATTTCGTTTATTTCCTCTCAGAGCTGACTTTTCGGTCCTGTTTAGGACCATCTTCAAAATTCATATTCATGATGACTAGAGACCGGATTTTAAGCAAAATGCTTATTGCTCAATTTTATAAGCAACCATTAGATATTTAATTTCTATACGAATTAGGAAAAACTAAGTGTATTGAGATTGCATTTTTTATGCTTTTTTTGAGTTTTCATGCTTTTTTTCCCTTTCGTGCTTATTTGAACTTATTTTACGAATATTTATAATTTTTTTTTTTTATTAAAAAACACTTTTTTCCCATTCACACACGCATACACCAAGGATGTATATAAGGGGGGGGGGACGAGGGGGCCCGGCACCCCCCAAAAAAAAAAAATTTCCAAAAAACCCCGCAGTGTGAAAAAATATAGCCCTATAAAAAAAAATTTTTCCGCAGGGTGAAAAAATTTGGTTCCGCAATAACCAAACCGATAAAATTTTTTCTAAAATAATCGTAGGCTATGTTTTTTTTTTTAAGACACAATTTAAAAAATTTTAGATCCCGATGACTTTGTGTTCCAGTAGATCTCTAACTTTAGCTCTAAATTATCAACTCTCTATAAAATAGTTTTATTTTATAATTGTAACTTCGTAATATACAGTATTTTTAAATGGATAACTAACAGGCAACATACTTAGGGTCCAATGGAAGGCGTAATTTTATTTTGCAAGGACAATAATTTAATATTGATGTAACTTTATTTTTTTCTTTATAATAGTAAATAATTAAAAAGTAAATAATAGCGAAGATAATTATTTTTATGTTAAGAAATAAAAATTAATTATTAAATTTCCTAATTTTTGCTTTAAAAAAAAAAAAAAATATACGCCTAGAAGTCAGGCATTCGGAAAGCTTTCGTGTTTGCAAGTTGATGTTTCGTAAAAGTTATTATTATTTTTCGTTTTTCGTTCGTTGGCTGTTTTTGAGACCTTGCAATAATAATAATATAGGGCCGTTGTCTGCTATCTGTTAGGTTGGTGCACTTGACATGCGAATGAACTCGGTTCGACGCAACGCAATTGAGCTATAAATGGCTCCACGCGCTTTTGCCAATGCCTATAAGCCATTCAAACCCGAAGCAGGAAATGAATAAAATCTATCGTTTTAATAAACACATTATATATATATAAAATAAACTAGGTAAAATGGGATCGATTGTGAATTTCTATTTTAGGTTAATAGGGAAAGTAAACGATTGAATTGATAATAGATTAAAGGGAATATTTATTTATTGATTTGAACTTCGCATTACAAGTGAAATCGGGAACAAACTTTAGTAATTTCAAGAAAAATATCTAGGACTGTTTTTTTCCAATAAAGTATACGAGTATATTAAATATATTTGCCATTTATAATAATTATTTATAATAATTATACATGAGAATTAGTTAGGCCCAGAAGCAGATTCTCATCAAGAGATATTAGGTCAAACCCTTTCGTTTAGAAAAAATATTTAATAACGATAAGTGAAAGTAAAAAGATCAATAATTCCAAGGCACCAAAAATACCAAAAATAAGGCGCCACTCCCACAAGTAGATATAATTTATTTAGTTTTTGCTTGCTGGAAGATAGGCAACCCAAATAACCAAATAATAATATATTGAGTTTCTCGCATGCTCAGTGTTTAATTTCTAAACGAACAAATTTATACCTCTTAAAATAAGAATATTTGAATAAACAAAAAAAATTTATGAAGAGATTAATGAACTTGGTTGAATATAGTCACACGAGATATTTAAATTAGATATTGTGAGATAAAAAAAAAAAAAAAACTACTCTAATCATGCGTGTTGATAAATGCTAAAGAACGCACAATTAACCTAAATATGATTATCGAATTTTACAAAAACGTAGTTGGCTTTTGTTCAATGCAAGAAATAATGTTTTCCTATTTAGAATAAATTAAAACGCAGTATTAGTCGGTTAAGAAATTTTTTGTCTCTTCTAAAACAAAAACAAAAAAAACTAATTAACTAACATTGGTTTCAGTTGAAGCGACAAATTTGTTCCTACGAGAAAATGGCCTCGAAGTCGTCAAATTGATGATGCCTCAGCTGACAGACAAACTGACAGTCGTCTTTAAAAGGATCAGTAATCAATTGCTAAAGTATATCCCAGAGCAAATGTATCTCATCGAATAAATAAATAAATAATCTAGTTAATAAGGAAAGACTCTCAAGAGTTGCTGTTTTTTTTATAAGTAAAATAAAAAGAAAAAGAAAAATTAATATTTATTAGATCTTTGTTAAATTAATTAAAATAATTTGAATGCAACACTCAATTTGAGAAATTGTATATATATTTATTAAGGATAACTGCTATTATCGTAAACAATTAAACATCCTAAAATTAATATTTTTTTTGTTTAGTATAATATTTTTATAATAAATTCTGTGATTCTTTAGACTGCAAATAAAATTTTAACATGTTAAATAATATTTTATAAAAATAAAGTGATATTCATACAATTGTGTATTAAGTCTCTAATATGAATCACTCTCGAATAAATAAGCCTAGGGTAATTATAATAATATTAAGTTTTGAGAGAGATCCAACATGAATATAAATAGAAAAAAGTATTTTTTTTTTTTTAATTATTTCTCCCTGTAATCTTCATCATATTTAGTCACGAAATGAATGGATAAAAGGAACTTTTGATACCCTTCGAAACGTTGATTAAATCCATTTCCTTTTTACATTTTTTTTATTCAAGATTGTAGAAAAAATGGAAATATATGTATATTAGTGAAATATTTATTAGCGTTTTAACGGATATATTAAAAGTTTGCTGATCTCTATCCAAGTAAGTGTATAGGTCAGGAATGAAAAAAAAAAAATGTCTTGGCACTCTTTGAATGTTTTTATCTTAGCAGTTGAGATAAAATGTCAAAGGTTTCAATTAATGGGTTTAACCCCCTACTTAAACGAAGGGCAAAAAGTTAAATATAAAAAAAATATCCTTTCATAAATAAGAAGAAAAGAGTATTTTCCTTCGGAGAAATAGAGAGGGCTGTTTCCAAAATAACCAATTATAATTAATTCTTGTCCAAATTATTACTAGTTTAATCAATATCTTCTTTTTGAGGTACTATATTATTGGAGCTTGTCAGGGGTTGTGACTAATTAAAACTTTGTTTTTAATAATTATCCGGAATTTTTAATATTCTGCTATCCTATTTTGATGTGACCTATCTTCTTCACTTCGAAGCCTATCACACATTTTTCAGAATTAGAATTATTTTAATTTGTAGGTTGCAAGTTTTCTTTATTCCTCTTTTATCACGCTTTTCACCTTGTCAGAAATTTTTTTATCGTCCTTTTGTTAAAACTATATTAAAATAGAATTCATGCGGGATCAATTATCATAACCAGAATATTTTTTTTTTGGGAAAGTGGAGAAAATAAACTTGAATCCGGCCCAAAAATTCTTTATTTCCCTTTTCCCAGTTTCGGGATCTATCTTCAGGGCAAAGGTCATAAAAAATTCTTCAATGCTTCTGCGCTCGTAGCATAAATGTAACAATAATATTGTTGATTTGATAGCTGTATGAGATTCAGCTCATCTATGGACGGATTATATGCAAATTTTATTACAAACACGAGCTCTGAATGGGTGACCTAAATAAAGTCCCTGAAACAGGCAAATTAAGTATTTGGCTGAACCCTAGACTATTTTTCCACCTATCTTGTAAATTTGACAGCCTTCTTACAAAATAATTTAAATTTTTTTCTTATTATATTTAGGAATATGAATCTGACGATCCCATATGAAGTTTACTCTTTTAATATTAAAAAAAAAAAAATTGCCGGCGAAAGCCTGAACAAAAAGGAAAAAAGAGAGACTTCCAACATAAAAAATAAAATAATTAACAATAAGTGAAGGAGCAGGCAGCCAGGAAATAAGCATCTACGAAATGAAAATTAAGAAATGAAAACTTTAGATAATCTCTTAAGAACTGATGATGGATTTATTTAATTAAAGCCGAAACGTCTTCTGTATGGAGATTTTTATTCGATAGAGACTGTTCTTTTGGCTGACATCCTCTCTTCCTTTCTATAATTCGAAACTTAAGAGATTGGAGACAGTTTTGGCTTTAATTAGATATCGACATCCTCACTTCATTTCGAGAGTATGAACTCAAATGCCAACGAATTGAATCAAATGTAGAGTTGTCAATTTGTGGGTATTAATATAGATAAAATTGCTTGTACAACAATGCTAAGAGCTTTTTATAACAATTAACAATTTCGACACTTGAACTTACTGCATCGTACATAAAAAGTTCGTAGCATTGCTTGGTATATATGTATGCACAATTGACAATTCTACATTTGACAATGCGCTGGCATTTGAGTTCATACTCTCGAAATTGGACTGACAATGTGAGTATGGCATTATCTAATTAAAGCCGAAACTGTTTCCAATACTCTCCAGTTTCATTTTGTAGAGAATTATTTCCTGGCTGTCTGCTCCTTCACTTATTGTTAAAATACAACAGCCACTTCACAAATTGTGATCCTTAATTCAAATAAATAAAATTAAAAAAAAAAAAATATGGTAGGCAAGGAAATAAGGGTTCTGAAGAGTTCCTTCACACCGAAACAAGTGCACTGTTATCAGAGATTTAAAAATCAAATCAAAAAATGAGTTTTAATTAAAACAACACCTTACATTCCAATAATAAAAGAAAAAATAGAAATAAATTAATTGAAATTAATATTACTGTAATCATAAGATAGCCTACATTTATAATCAGATTGTACACATAACAATTAGCATTATTGCAAAACAATGTTTTCTGAAGTCAAGATGTGGTGTGGAAAACCGGAAGTAGAAAACGTTCATGATACAAATAGCCTATTTCTGTCCCTTCGTCGGATGACGAACAAGGGGCTTGAAGCATAAAAAAATAATAAGCGAAATGAGAGAGAGAGAGAGAAAGAGCATGAATAGATAACATCTACTTCCTTAAAATAATTATGATTTCCTTTTGTCACGAATTTTATATAAATATATTAATAGTATACTATAATATTATTTAATAATATCTTGCTCTGATCTCGCTATCTAAAACCCAAATCAAATCTAGTTATTTTTTGTTTTATTTATTAGTTAATTTGACAAACAAGAATAGAAAAAAGTTATTTCAAATTCTATATGTTAGATTTTTAACTTTGCCCATCAGCCGTAGGTTGGACAGGTAAAGTTAAGGTAATCGTTAAAAAATTGAAATTTTTCTGAAGCTGCCAAAAGGCTTTTTGAGGTCCCCTGCATCCATTTAAGTAGTTTTTTGGAATGATGTCTGTGATAATTATTTTCGTCAACGAAAACTCAAAAACTATTTATTCAATTGTTTTGAAATTTTTCACACATAAACTAGAAGTAGAGGCCAATAACTGAAAAGCTTTGGTAAACATCAGACCATTAGGGGGGGAGGGCTCTAGGGGGACCAATATTTTTTTCTTACATACGTACCTAAAATTTTGTTATATATTCAGAAACTACTTTCTCCAGAGGAAAATAATATATTGATATAATATGTAAAACATCGAACTATTAGTGGGGAGGGGCTCTAGGGGGGAATATTATTGTCTTAAATAGTGGGTGGGCAAAGTTGTGCGCTCGGCTTAGTCCGACCCTTTATTTTTAAAGTAAAGAAAGAGACAGGATTAAAATTGGATTTCAAATGTTTATAGGCCTATAGTATATTAAGCTTTGATGGACCACTCATATTATCTCGGCACATACGAGTCCAACTTCAGTGCAAATATCTTTAGAAGGAAAAAAACAATCAGCATTATTTTTTGAAAATATTATAATTAAAAAGATTCTAATATAGGGTCCGTATCAATTATAAAAAATTATTTTTAGAGAAGGGGGTATTGGCATCTAATGTGCGAGTGTTTTGTATGCAAGTGAGAGTATAACAAATAAGTACTCTCACTTGCATACAAAATACTTGCTCACCGCTTCTCTAAAAATAATTTTTTACTCATTGTTTTTCTGATTGGCAAGGACCCTCATTTAACCAAATCATCTAAGTTTACAGATAGGTTTTCTCTGATTTAAGTCACGTTGGTTGTTAAGATTTACTCGACTCTTCTTTTAGAGCCGTTTTCAGCCCCCAGATTTAGTCAGTGGTTTGGTTTTGAGATGCCTTTGAGAATGGTATAGTAGTGTTTGTGGACTGTTGAGGTTACTTCTTGAATCGAAGTGTTATTTGATGTCTCCGAGGCTTGTGTTTGACTCTAACCTGAGAAACATTAGACTTGTCTTCAAATATATTTTAGAACGTGCTTGTTGGATGATGTATTTTTGGTTTGTGTGCTACAGTAGTAGATGGTTTGGTTTGGGTCCGGAGTCTCAAAGTGCTTAACTCGAGTGGACGAGATGTTAACTGGTGGACAATAAGTGCGGACCAACCAAATGAATAAAAAACACTCGTAATAATAATGATTTTTCGTATGCTTAGTCTTTTAACAATTTATAAGCCCTCGGGCTTGGTGTAGTAGGTAGCGTGCTTGCCTTCTATGCCAAGGGACGCGGGTTCGGATCCCAGGTAATCCGATGATTTTAAGCCATAAGTTGGTATTATTAATCTCTGAATCTTACTTACGCCTATAGGCCCCTATACAGTACAGATATATATTAAAAATCCATTTTCTTCATTTTTTTTTTGCTATAAATATAATTTAATCCTTTTAAATCTTTTTGTATCTGAAATATTTTTAATATTTAGGTCTGATCCAACACTAAAACTAAAGTTCTAGTCAAAAATACAGTCTATAAATTCGTTTAGTAATTGCTGAGTTAATATATTGATATCGTCTTCGCCCCCAAAAAAGATAGAAATTTATTTTAAATAGATTATGATTTAAAATAAGATATTTTTAAATCCAATAAACTAAAATTCCGCGTATCTCAGAAATCTCTATAGATTACAGATAGAAAAGCACAAAATATAAGTGAATCTACAAAAAATTAACAACGTTGTGAAATAAATAAAATATTAATGCCACGAAATAAAAGCTCTCAATTCAAACAAACACTGGTCTAGTGTTTAATCGCTGTTTAATAGGTCAGAGGTGTATAATTGAAAATTAATTATTTAAAATGACTAAACAACGAAAGTATTCACAAATTTATAGAAAAATATTTCAAAAATTTTTAAATTTATTAATCCTTCCGGGAATATGAATAAAAAACATTAAAGATGAAAGGCAATGTCCTTGAAGGTTGTATGTACCCACACGCAAATTTCGGATCCCAGGGTGAATTTGACGTCGTTGTTGTCTCCTCTCCTCCGAATCATTTGCCAAGAAAGTCAAGTGTGAGCTTGCGTCTGGTTTATTGTCCCGTCTCACCGTCGAACTCATTTCGGCTCTATTTCAGGATCCTCTGTCGCTTCATCATCCCACAGGATGTAGGCCTATCTTCTTTTGATCCATTTAAACCAACACCCAGAATTCACTTATACTTACCAATTAATACTTTCTCTTAGCAATCTAAAAATCACAGATGACTAATATACATATCTTTTCTCAGAATCTTTAATTAATTTAAAAAATGTATGGGTTTAATTAAATTAATTATTTTTTCAAAATGAAAATTTAAATTAAACGTTCCATATAGGCCAATTATACTGACTTGCTCAGGGGCCCACATCTTGGAGGTACGTGGATGGCGACCACGAGCTGTTCTAGCTGCGACTGGCGGTACTTCTTCTTTGCATGTCAGTCTCTTTCCTTCTATATTTTCAACAGACGTCAGACCGTGTGACGGGCCGGCCTGTTCTATTCCTACCAGGCCACCAAAATCCCCTACGCCGACTTCGAACCGAGGGATTAAGGAGAAGAAAGAAGAAGAAGATACTAGTGCTTATGACATTCATTACATAATAATTAAAAACCTACTAAACATTTAAATTTTAGGCTAATGTGGGGAAAAAAACAAGCCCTAAGATCGGAAGTATAGACGAGATGAGAAGTTGCTAAATTTCGATTTCTAGAAAAAATAAAACAATTGATTTTTTATCAATAAACTCACATCAGGAATCATCTTTTAATTTCTCTTACTAGTTAGTTATATATTAGTATGTTAATATAGAGAGATAAAGTATTGGTTCCATGTCAAAAAATCGATGTGGAGATCCGCGTTTTGACTTCAACAAGCTATTTTTGTTCTCTCAATCAAAAACAATTCAAACCCAAAAAAACAACATACAGTACACAAAGTATGAGCAAAAATGACAGCGCATTGAGTAAAATTGTTGAGTTGTCTATTAAAGTGTGTGTGTCTGTTGCGTGAGATACCCTTGTCTAATTGTTAGTTTTCATAGGTCATTTTACAAATCGCCAATTTTGATCATAAAATTCAGTTGAAAATGTATATTATGCATATCTCCATTTCGTCAAAAAT